>JARKHS020002819.1:0-48536 GCA_030143305.2 Amblyomma americanum
ATGCGAGATGCGACCAGATTTATCTCGATTGTTCGCACCCAGGCAGAGCCGATTCTAGGCTAAACCAGAATGTTTTAGCAGAATTGCACGCCGTATCTCGAAAGTTAGCTGCCAGCATTAAAGTGAACACGACCGACAGCGGCGGGCATTCTGTTCGACGGCCGCCGAGCACGCTTGTTGCTACGCCGCCGCCGACTAATTCAGTCCATCCTGGGTCCAATTCAGCCCCAAATAGAGTTTTAGTTGGGCACCATTTTCGCTGTCATTCTGTTCCCCGGATTGCAGTCATCACTTCGTGACAATATGATAGCAGAAGCAATAAAGCCCTACTAATAAAAAAAGAGTAATTTTCGAACCATAAGAAAAGGTAGGAGAGGGAACGGAATCCGTGCATACAGAAGTAAATTCTTCTAGATGCAGTAATGAATTGGTGACTACCTGAGGTAACTATCGTGTTGCTGAAGTCCAGCTGAGTAGCGCCAAACAAAGAAAATTTGTAACAGTCCTAGGCACGCATGATTTTTTAAAAGGAATTCCAGGAAAAGTTTCCGGAGGGAGGCGATACGCCCACCGAACAGCTAGAAACGATCCAGCGTTTTGGGTTCATGTTCACAGTGGTGTGTTTCGTCTTCTTCATTCATAGTCAATAATTCGACGCCCTTCGCTCCTCCGCATGCGCCACATCAGCACTCCGCTGCCGCGATGTGAAATGCCACCTGGCTTTGATCCGAGCTCTTGATAATCATCATCATCATCATCTCATCATCATCATCATCATCAGCCTTACTACACCCATTGCAGGCTGAAGGTCTCTCCCATGTCTCTCCAATTAACCCTGTCCCTTGCCAGCTGCGGACACCGCATCCCCGCTAACTTCTTAATCTCACCCGCCTACCTAACTTTCTGCCGCATCCTGCTATGTTTGCCTTCTCTTGGAATCCACTCAGTTATTCTTAAGGACCAGCGATTATCTTGCCTTCGCATTACATGCCCTGCCCAAGCCCATTTACTCCTCTTCATCTTGATTACGATGTCATTAACCCGCATTTGTTCTCTCATCCTCTCTGCCCGCTTCCGGCATCTTAACTCTACACCTATCATTTTTCTTTCCATGGCTCGCTGCGTTGTCCTTAACTTAACCTGAACCGTTTTCGTTAGCCTCCACATTTCTGCCGAGTAGGTAAGTACCGCAAAGATTCAGCTGTTGTACACTTTTCTCTGGAGAGATATTAGTAGAATGGCATTAATGCTCTGAAAGATCCTGCCAAATGCGCTTCATCCCATTATTATTCTTCCAGTCATTTCCCTTTCATGATCCCGATCTGTGCTCCCTACCTGCACTAAGAAGACGTATCCACTTAACACTTCCAACACTTCGCTACCAATTGTGAACAGCTGCCCTCTTGCGAGGCTGTTCAAATTACTTCGGTTTTCTGCACGTTAATTTTTAGACCCACCATACTGCTCTGCCGGTCTAATTAATTGGTCATTCTTTGCAGTTCCTCTCCTGAGTCGATTGACAACCAATGTCATCAGCAAATCGGAGATTACAATGTATTCTATATTAACTCTTATTACCAACTGTTCCCAATCCAGGCCTCGTAATGAATTGTTTAAACAGGCGGTGAGTTGCATTGGCGATATCGTGTCTCCGTGTCTGACACCCTTCATTATTGGAATTTTATTGCTGACCTAATGAAGAACGATGGTAATTGTGCAGTCACTGTAGATATCTTCCAGTATATTGACGTGATTCTCTTACATCCTGATTCCGCAATGCCCGCATGATTGCTGAGGTTTCTACTGAGCCAAATGCTTTGTCTTAATCATTGAAGGCTATATATAACGGTTGGCTATACTTTTGATGATGATGAATTTTTTGGCGCTAGGGCATCGGCGGCCAAAGAGAGCCAGCTCCCAAGGTTTCTTCTTTTACTCAATCTGGGCTGAAAGACCCGCTTCACAAGCATTTCACCTTAAAGAAGTTGAGCACCAGGCAGGGGAAACCTTGTACCCATTGTATCACCGGTGTGTACCTGGAGGCACTGGGAATAAAGCCCCGCAGCTCCCGCATGCGAGGCGGATGCCCAAACGTCTAGGCCGCGGCTGCAGTTGTTGGTGATATTGTGAGAATTTTTCTATCACATGACTGATAGTGTGAATATGGTCTATTGGCGAGTGTCCTTTACGAAACCTTGACTGGTGATTCGGTTAATTGATGTCTAAGGTTGTACCGACTCTATTAGCGATTACCTTACTAAATACCTTGTAGGCAACCGACAGCAAGCTGATCGATCTGTAATTTTTCAAGTACAATCTCCCCTCCGTCCCTTAACAGAGCGGCTGTTGCCTCATCTTCACCAGCTGTTTTCTCTCTTTAGTATTGCTCTTAGAGCTTTCTTTACTTCCTTTTTTTTACCAGTGGGATGTCCTATTGTTCTCGGCTACTGCCTCTCTCATTAAGTCTTCTGCTACTTTATTTATTTTAACCATATTGCTAATGTCATTGCCCTCTTTGTTTCTTAACGCATGCACCTGGTTTTTACATATGCCTAGTATCCTCTTCATTGCTTTTAGGCTACCTCCGTTCTTTAGAGCAAGCTTCTTTCTCTCCATATTAAACTTCTTTATTTCGGCTTCCTTGCGTTTATTGTTTGGTTTTATAGCTGTGCCTGTTCTATTCTGTCTTTCGACTTAGACGCTTTCATGCTTTGACATTTCTTAACCAGATCTTAAGTATCCTGAGATAGCTTTTCGGTCTAACGTGGAACCATCATACCGACTACTCCGTAATGATAGCTGTTAAATTATCGTTCATTGTTTGAACTTTAAGATCGTCTCCCCATGTTAAAGCCGAATATCTATTCAGCAGCGATAACCTCAATTCCTCCTTTCCCTCTTACAGGCATTGCGTTAATAGAATTCCGCTTCACTAATTTTTTCCCTTCCGGCTTCAACAACGCACCTTTCTCAGTACCTCCACATCCTGCGCGATGTCAAGGGGAGCGCATAGTATGAAGTCACATTTTTAGTGTTACCATTCGGGCTCTTTGACGTTCACTTCCTGTCCTCTGTATTGCGGAAGAAGGCATATATGATCCGTAAATTATTTCTCTTTGCTAACTCTACTATTAACTCCCCTCTGCTTTCTTAGAGCCTAAGCCGTAATCGCCTACCGCCTGGTCTTTTGCCTGCTTCTTGCCTACCTGCGCAGTGAAGTCGATTTTCTTTTTTATTCACAGATTCAACATCTTCATTGAAGCTTTCTGCGATCTGTTCATCATGACTAGATGTACGCGCGTAGGCCTGCATTATCTTCAGTTTGTACCTCTTTTTTCGATAGCTGCCACGATCTCGTTAATATTATTGAATTCCTCTATGTTGTCAGCTATATTCTGTTTGAGTGGGTGGCCCCCATTCCAGGGCTCCGGAGGCTTGTGCCAGCCTTGTGGCGATTACAAGGAGCGCTGCCTGGTTGTCCAGGCCTGCACTGGTCAGCTTGACCTTCAACATCTTCAGGGCCACATTGCTTGAATTTAGATGATGGGGCTTTTGGGGACATGTCCATGTGATATGTATTGGGCTGGGGTGTTGCCGCACCGTGGACATTTGTCTTTCTAAGTTGTTGAGTGCGTGCGATATAAGTGGTGTAGGTTGCAGTAGGTGTTTGTTCGCAGACGCCGTAAGAGCCTGGAGTGTTTAGCGGCGAGGGAGGGATGAAAGAGAAAGAGCGCGGATGCGTTTATTAAGGCGTTTAGTTTCTAGCCGGGTGGCGAAGTGGTGTTACGTTTCGCCTACGACGCGCGGTATAGCCGGCGCGGATGCAACGGACGCCGGGGCTTCGTTCAAAGTGGCGGTCATTTTGGGCCCGTTCAGTGCTGCCGTAACGCCTCCCGCCAAGCGCGTCCAGGCAGGTTTCAATGCCACGTGTCGTCGTGTGTGCGTGTGTGTGTGTGCATGTTGGTGCCCACGCTTGTCAAAGCGCGGCAGCCGGGGAGAGGAGCTCCCCAACTGGGAGGCGAGGAGGTCTGACCGGCGCCGGCCCGGCGGACGCGCACGTCACGTCTGAACATGTCCGAGCGTCGCCGTATCGGGCGACTCATCCCAAGCCGTTCCTTCTTGCCCTCGACTCCGAGGGTATAAAAGCCGCTGCCCCGGACGCCAGAGAGAGACTTCGATTTCTTCCTTCGAGTAACGTGGTCGCCCTGACCGGCTGCTCTTTTGCGATGCCAGAATAAACAAGTTGTTCTGTTGCCAGTCGACTCATCCTTTGCCGGGACCTTCGGATGTTTCCAGCTTTGCCCCAGGCCGCCAGGCCAACGCTACCCTTGGGGCTTGCAACCCATTTGCAACAACTGGTTGCCAGCGGTGAGATCCCGACAACGGAGGCCAGCAGCGAAGATATGCGGTCAACTGTATGCTGAGCAGCACAACGACCATCCGGGAGCAGTGCAACGAGCCCTGTGTGATGACTGGTTGCCTGCAGCGGAACGACTGCGCTGAATTCTTGGCTGCGAGGTTTGGTGAGTGCGGGACTTTCTTCTTCTGAGTTTTGCCAGGCTTTTGTTAGTGTCAGAAACAGAGCTGGTAATTGTGTTGTCGTTGCTGCCGGGTTAGTTTGCGGCAAGACAATAGTAGGCAGTAGAGAAAGCAGCATTCGGAGCAGCCATGGATTTGAAGTCGTTGCGCAAACCGAAATTGCTGGAGCTTGCAAGAGAGTTGGGTCTGGATGTCTCAGACAAACTCAGAAAACCAGAACTGCTAAGGGCTATTCTTGAGTTGGAGGCTGAGGATGACGAGCTGTCGGAATGCCTTGAGACCATTGAGGAGAGGGAACAAAAAGAAAAAAGACGAGCGCGAACGTAAAGAGCAAAAAGAGGAGCGCGAACGTAAAGAGCAAAAAGAGAAAGAAGAGCGCGACCGTCAACACGCTTTGGAAATGAAGCGTCTCGAGGTAGAGATGGAACGCGCTCGTAATGGAAGTCAGGCACACGGTGCAGGAGAACGGGTATCGTTCAAAATGACTGACCTGATGCGGCCGTTTAAGCTTGGAGAGGACATTGGTTTGTTCCTGGTTAACTTTGAGCGAACGTGCGAGAAGCAGGGGTTCTCTCGGGAAACGTGGCCACAGCGCTTGCTCACTTTGTTACCCGGCGAGGCGGCCGACGTAGTCGCTCGCTTGAAGAGAGAGGAGGCAGAGGATTTCGACCAAGTGAAATCGAGTCTGCTAAAAAAGTACAGGCTGTCAGCGGAGGCGTTCCGTCGGAAGTTTCGGGAAAATGAAAAAGGCAGAAGCGAGTCATATACAGAGTTTGCCTACAGGCTTATGTCAAACATGCAGGAGTGGCTCAAAGAAGAGAAAGCGTTTGGTGACCACGAGAAAATTCTGCAGTGTTTCGGGCTAGAACAGTTTTATAGTCGGTTACCTGAGAACGTGCGGTACTGGGTCTTGGATAGGCCAGACGTTAGTACAGTGGCTAAAGCCGCCGAGCTAGCCGAGGAGTTTGTGACGCGTCGGGCTCGCGGAGCTAAGGACGGTCAAAAGGGTGAATTTGGCTCCAAGTCTGAGAGGCCGAAGTTCACACCCATGAGAGCAAGGGGGGACACACGTAGTGCGGATGCGAGTGAAAGCAGTCCGACCGAACGTAAGGAGACGGCGGCAGCCGAAGCCGAACGCAGAAAGCGGTTCGAGACGAGGCAAGCGCGCGTGTGTTATACGTGCCAGAAGCCGGGTCACTTTTCGGCGCAGTGTCCAGAAACAAAAACAAAAGTCGTGTTTTTGTCATTATGCAGCACTGACGAGAACATGAAGCTTCTCGAGCCTTACATGCGAGACTTCCTCGTGAACGGGAAAGAGTGCCGAGTGCTTCGTGATTCCGCAGCTACAATGGATGTAGTTCACCCCTCTTACGTAGAACCCGATATGTTCACGGGCGAGTGCGCATGGATCAAGCAAGCCGTGGAAGCTCACAGCGTGTGTCTGCCCGTAGCAAAAGTGCTTATTGAAGGACCTTTCGGAGCAATTGAGACGGAGGCCGCAGTGTCATCTATGCTGCCCCCCCAGTACCCGTACCTATTTTCGAACAGGTCCGATCACCTCCTGCGCGAGAAGGGGCTTTTGTTTGGTGAGGCTAGCGTTCAGGCCTTAACCAGATCGAGAGTTCGGGAGCTCGCTGCAAAGGCGGTAGTTGCGGGGCCGACGTTGTCGAACAATGAGAAAGGGTCGGAGGCGCAGCAAGCTGATACTCAGAGCACGTCCGAACTGAATAAAATTGAGCCTGTAGCGTTGAAGGCACCAGGTACTGGAGAGGAAATGCCCGACACGGGAAAGTTAGAAGAGCTATCTGCAGATTTGCTCATCGCGCCTACGTCCGATGGACTTAATAGGTTGCTAAAAGTCAGCCGGTCGGCTTTGATAGCCGAGCAAAAAAAGGATGGCAGCCTAGAAAACATGCGCTGCAATGTCAAGGAAGGTATCGCCAAGAAAAATGCTCGTTTTGTGGAAAGAGGTGGGGTCCTGTACCGGAAGTATCTAGACCGCAGAGGAGTGGAGTTCGATCAGCTGATCGTGCCTCAGTGTTACCGTCAGGATCTGTTGCGCTTGTCGCATGGCGGTTCGTGGTCCGGACACCTAGGAGTTAAGAAGACTAAGGACCGTCTCTTGCAAGAGTACTATTGGCCAGGGTGTTTTCGTGACGCAGAACACTTTGTGAGGACATGTGACACCTGTCAGCGGGTTGGCAAACCAGGGGACAAATCGAGGGCGCCGTTGAAGTTGGTACCTATCATTACGGAGCCTTTTAGACGGCTCGTTATTGATACAGTGGGACCTCTGCCGGTAACAGCCACAGGGTACAGACACATTTTGACTGTGATCTGCCCAGCGACAAAGTTCCCTGAAGCAGTGCCGCTTAAAGAACTCAGCTCAGTTGAGATAGTCAATGCACTACTGTCCATATTTGCGCGAGTTGGTTTTCCTGCGGAAATCCAGTCAGATCAGGGCACAGTGTTTACTAGCGCTTTGACGACAGCCTTTCTCGAAAGGTGTGGGGTAAAGCTGTTACACAGCTCAGTGTACCACCCACAGTCGAATTCCGTTGAGAAGCTCCACTCCGTCATGAAGCGCGTGTTGAGAGCATTGTGTTTTGAGCAACAAAGTGATTGGGAGCTGTGTCTGCCTGGGGTGATGTTTGCATTAAGGACCGCGCCGCATGCGGCTACGGGGTTTTCGCCAGCTGAGCTGGTGTACGGTCGCTCGCTGCGGTCTCCGCTTCGCATGCTTCGAGACTCGTGGGAAGGCAGGGGCGACGACCCAGTCGTGGTCGAGTACGTTCTTAGTCTCCTCGAACGCTTAAGAAGGGCACAGGAGTTGTCAGGTGAAGCAATGGCAAAGGCCCAGCAGAGGGCCAAGGTTTATTATGATCGGACAGCCAGGGCCCGTCGTTTTGAGGTGGGCGATGAGGTAATGATATTGCGCACATCGCTAAAAAACAAACTCGACGTGCAGTGGGAGGGCCCAGCACGGATTGTTCAAAAACTGTCGGATGTTAACTACGTGGTGAGTCTGCCAGGAAAACGGAAAGCACAGCAAGTTTACCACTGTAATCTGCTCAAACCCTATAGACAACGGGAAGCAGTGGTGTGTATGATGGTAAACGTTCCCGAAGAGCTTCCGATCGAGCTTCCGGGACTAGGCTCAGTGACGAACAGGGAAGACACTGATCAGGTCATTAGTGACTTAATCATTAAAGCACCGCTGTCGGCTGAGCAGAAAACCGAACTACACCAACTCTTACAAGAGTTTCAAGGTCAGTTCTCTGAGAGGCCTGGTAGGACTTCTGTCCTTACTCATGATATAGAACTTACCTCCCCAGAGCCAGTACGATCCAAGGCGTACCGGGTGTCACCCCGCCAGCGCGATATTATGGAGGCTGAGGTAAAGAAAATGCTACAGCTCGGTGTTATTGAGGCGGGTGAGAGTGATTATACCTCCCCTTTGATTTTAGTTGAGGTACCGGGCAAGGAACCTCGTCCTTGCGTCGACTACCGCAGGCTTAATTCCATCACTAAGGATCAAATTTATCCGATCCCTAACATCGAGGAGCGCCTTGAGAAAGTTAGTAGCGCTCAGTTTATTTCCACCCTAGATCTTGTCAGGGGTTATTGGCAGGTTCCACTTACAGAAGAGGCTAGTAGGTATGCGGCGTTCATTTCACCAATGGGAACATTCCGTCCTAAAGTTTTGAGTTTCGGTTTGAAGGACGCGCCATACTGCTTTTCAAGCCTCATGGACAAAGTGTTGCGGGGACAGGAAGAATTCGCTTTACCGTATTTAGACGACGTAGCGATATTCTCCGCATCCTGGTCTGAGCATATGGCACACTTGCGGGCAGTGCTAACCCGCCTGCGCGAAGCGGGCTTGACAGTCAAGGCTCCCAAGTGCCAATTAGCACAGGCCGAGGTTGTCTACCTCGGTCACGTGATTGGACAGGGTCGTCGCCGCCCCTCTGAAATAAAGGTGGCCGCTGTGCGAGACTTCCCGCAACCGCGCACGAAGACCGATATTCGGTCGTTCTTAGGTGTCGCCGGCTACTATCAGAGGTACATCCCCAGGTACTCCGATATCGCGGCTCCCCTGACGGGATGCTCTAAGAAAAACAGAGCCCCAAACAGTCGTCTGGGGCGAGACCAAGGAAAGAGCTTTCAGCGCCCTAAAGAGCGCCCTAACAAGCCAGCCTGTGCTACGATCGCCAGACTACTCAAAAGGGTTCGTTGTTCAGTGCGATGCTAGTGAGCGAGGCATGGGCGTTGTACTGTGCCAAAGGGACAATGGAGAAGTGGAACACCCCGTCCTGTATGCTAGTCGTAAGCTGACCTGTCGTGAGCAGGCGTACAGCGCCACCGAGAAAGAGTGTGCGTGTCTCGTGTGGGCCGTTCAGAAATTGTCATGCTACCTAGCCGGCTCGAGGTTTATCATTGAGACGGATCACTGCCCTCTCCAATGGCTGCAGACCATCTCTCCCAAAAATGGCCGCCTCCTGCGCTGGAGCCTCGCTTTGCAACAATATTCCTTTGAGGTGCGTTACAAAAAGGGGAGTCTCAACGGTAACGCCGATGGCTTAAGTCGAAGCCCCTAACGTAGGAATCCGCCTCAAAGTTGTTTGTTACTGATGTTTTCTTCCTGAGGCAGGATTTTTAACATATTGCTTTTGTTTAGTGTTTCAAAGTGATTATGTGCTTTCTAGTGCAATTTTCCAATTTGTGGACGCGTTCTGAGTGCTGCTTGACTACTGTAAGGAACTAGGCAGTAGTATAAAAGGGGAAAGAGCCTGGCAGAGCTTAGTGAGGGTTGTCTCGTGCTTGCTGACTGAGCGGTTGCGTTTCGGCGTAGTTCTAACGCTTGCTGGGAACGAGCACAAAAATGGCAACTCTCCCGAAGTCACTTTGCAGTGTCCTGTGTGATCCTGAACCTGAGAACGAGGCCTTCTCTGTGCGCTGCGCTCAAGCAACGTCGAGGGACGACCGGTTTCGATTACGAGCATCATCGAGCGACATCCCTCCGGACAGCGGATGCAGTCCCCTGACCATCGGGATCTCCTTCTCCCGGCGGGGCGGTCTGTTACGTTTCGCCTACGACGCGCGGTATAGCCGGCGCGGATGCAACGGACGCCGGGGCTTCGTTCAAAGTGGCGGTCATTTTGGGCCCGTTCAGTGCTGCCGTAACGCCTCCCGCCAAGCGCGTCCAGGCAGGTTTCAATGCCACGTGTCGTCGTGTGTGCGTGTGTGTGTGTGTGCATGTTGGTGCCCACGCTTGTCAAAGCGCGGCAGCCGGGGAGAGGAGCTCCCCAACTGGGAGGCGAGGAGGTCTGACCGGCGCCGGCCCGGCGGACGCGTCACTTCACGTCTCAACATGTCCGTGCGTCGCCGTCTCGTGCGACTCATCCAAGCCGTTCCTTCTTGCCCTCGACTCCGAGGGTATAAAAGCCGCTGCCCGGACTCCAGAGAGAGACTTCGATTGCTTCCTTCGAGTAACGTGGTCGCCCTGACGGCTGCTCTTTTGCGATGCCAGAATAAACAAGTTGTTCTGTTGCCAGTCGACTCATCCTTTGCCGGGACCTTCGGATGTTTCCAGCTTTGCCCAGGCCGCCAGGCCAACGCTACCCTTGGGGCTTGCAACCCATTTGCAACAGTGGGGAGTTAGGGAGTATAGGGGAGGAGGGGATGGCCCCGTTCCGTGAGTATTATCTTGAGCTAAGGCGTCTTGATAGAGAGTATGTTCCAGGAGGCGTAACACCCTTCTTGAGACACGGCCGCCTTTATACGCTAGATTGACGGCTTGAGAGTCTCTGAATATGTGAGCGCTGTTGGAGCGGTTGGGTGTGTCGCTCGGACAGAGGCTGCTAGAATAGAAGCGTTAGTGTTGTCTGCGGCAACACAGGCAAATGTCTGTGGTGGTCACATAGGGTGCCCGTACTGCCTTCGCAGATGCCACATTCTGGATTGTCTCCTGAACTTTTGGAGCTCATGATGCATGTGTCTGTAGATGCAGAAAACCACTTGCAGGAAACCAAAGTAATGTTCAACAGTCTAACAAGAGAACAGCAGTTCACAAATGGTAGCGAAATGCTGGAAGTGGGACAAGAATATGCGAGCTTAGGGTAGGTCGAGACTGCTGATACGGATCATGAGATGGAAGTAACTAAGAGATTAAGAATAGCGTGGATCGCATATGGCACGTTCTTTAAGATCATGAATAGCAGTTAACCAATATCCTTGGAGAGAAATGTACAGATCAGCTGCAGCTTACCGGTACTCACCTAGGGGTTAGAAACGCGGAGGCTAACGAGAAGGGTTCAGCTCAAGTGAAGGAAAACGCGGCGAGCTACGAAAAGAAAATTGATAGGTTTAACGTTAAGAGACCAGAAGCGGGCAGAGTGGGTGAGGGAACAAACGCTGGTTAATAAGATCCAAGTCGAAATCAAGAAAGAAGAAATGGTCTTGGGCAGGGCTTGTAATGCGTAGGCAAGATAACCGATGATCCTTAAGGGTAACGGAGTGAATTCCAAGAGAAGCCAAACGTAGCAGGGGGAGAGGCTGAAAGTTAAGCGGGCGGATGAGATTAAGAATTTTGCGGGCATACCGTGGACGCAGCTGGCAAAGGGCAGGGTTAATTGGAGAAACATGGGAGAGGCCTTTGCCCTGCAGTGGATGTAGTCAGGCTGATGATGATATGCATGGGGATAGGGTTAGTAAAGCTGGGTGCGGATGATGGGGGTAGTATTCCGGTGAGGCGATTGTTTGGTTTGCTTGGGGATCCTCGATGTGTTTGAGGACATCCCGTCCCGCGGAGATAGTAAGCGCGTGCATTGGCAGGAGAGGACTGCATCTCGAATTCCATCGAAGCTGTTGTGGATGCTTACAGTCATCAGTTGAGATGTTTACGTGCACATGGGGAGTCCGTGAGCGGTGTTGAATAAAGTGCGGATTAGGACTTCAGACTTGTGTTGGTAGGTCTTGGTGAGGCGGACGTAGCGAAGGCTCTACTGAAAGCGGCTCACAGGATTGGCCTCGATAAGTCGGAGACTGTCATCCTCGCGTATGCCCTTTCTCTGCCACGATATGCGGCGTATCATGGGGGTGATGCTGAGAACCGATGTGCGCAGTGTCTGGAGGGTGGGAGTTGGTTTGCTGTCTTGTTGAACACAGAGGCCGACGGCTCGGATAAGCGCGTGTTGCTCAACCAGACGGTAATGAAGTCGTAGGCAGATACGGCCACGTAGCTTGTAGCGGAGTCTGTGCATTGATATGACTTGTTTTTTCCGGGGTACATTGCATGCCGCTTCTGGTGACGACATCCTCGGCGGTTAGGATGACTTTTTGAAGAGCCTCTTCCTTGGCCGCGAGGGAGCCACGAGTAGACCATAAGGAAATGTCGCCTGCATACATAGTGCACCCGAAGTCCTCTTGAGCATTTAGTTGGGGGGCTAAATGGACATAGCGATATTAAAAAGGAGAGGGAGAGGCCAGCTTCTTGCGGGTGCCCTTATTACGAGCGTGGAAGGGTTGGGGTCGCTTGGTGCGCATGTCTATTATGTCTGTGCGGTTAGAGAGGAAGGCGGTGTTGTACGGATAGATTCGGGTGCAGTAATTAATGTGAATGAGGCCGTTCAGGATGTCTGTGTGGGCGATGTTGCCAAATGTCGTCTTGATGTCCACGGTGAGGAAGAGGTGTTGGCCTCCATATAGTATGCCTTTAAGTTCATCGTTTTGGAGCAATTGAAAGGCTCCTTGGGACGAGAGTCCGGGACGGAAACCAAGCATGTACGGGAGGAAGAAGTTCTAAGCGTTAATATGGTTCTGAAGACGGGTCTGAAATACCTGTTCATAGATCTTGCCAAGGCAAAACGTGAGGGAGGTGGGTCAGAGTATCTTAATAGGGGAGGTGAACTGCAAAACATGATCAATGAGTTAGGCAGAGCAGAAGTTCAGTATAAAAAATTAATATGCAGAAATCCAAAGTAATGTTCAAAAATCTAGGAAGGCAACAACAGTTTACAAATGATAGCGAAGAGCTGGAAGTGGTAAGGGAATACGTCTGCTTATGGTAGGTATTGACCGCTGATCTGTATCATAAGGGAAATAATTGGAAGAATAAGAATGGGGTGGAGCGCATACGGCAGGGTCTCTCCGATTTTACCAATATTTCTTAGAAGAGAAGTATAAACCAGCTGTATCTTACCGGTACTCACCTATTAGGCAGTAACGTGGAGGCTGACGAAAAGGGTTCTGTTTAAGTTAAGGGCAGCGCAGCTAGCTACGACAAGAAAAATGACAGGTGTAACGTTAAGAGACCGGAAGCGGGCAGATAGGGGAGGGGGGGGGGTCAAACGGGGATTATTGACATAGTCGAAATCAGGAGCGAGCAATGGGCTTGGGCAGATCATGTAACGCGAAGGCAAGGTAACCGATGGCCGTTGAGGGTAACAGACTGAATTCCAATGGAAGGGAGGGGTTGCAGGGGCGGCAGAGAGGTGGACGGAGGAGATTGACAAGTTTGCGTTGGAGAGTTATGGGAGAAGCCTTTGTCGTTCAGTGGGCGTAGTCAGGCTGATCATGATGATGACTACTGCAGAGTGGCCAAATCCTGTTCTGATGAGGGAGTGCGTTGTCGGTTCAATTCACTGAGGCCACCCCCCCCCCCCCCTATTTATGCAACTCCATAGTGCAATTCCAATTCCATTCCATGCAATTCCAGTGAAATTCTAATACAGGAAAGACTAATTCCAGTAGTCAACATCAGGGAGCTTTTGGATTGTTGATCCATCTGGAAGCGTCAAACAAAGACTGACTCCATATGTAGAGCTGCCGCGGTGGCTGAGTGGTTATGGCGCCCGGCTGCTGGCCCGAAAGACGCGGGTTCGATCCCGGCCACGATGGTCGAATTTCGATGGAGGCGAAATTCTAGAGGCCCGTGTACTGTGCGATGTCAGTGCACGTTAAAGAACCCCAGGCGGTCGAAATTTCCGGAGCCTTTCACTACGGCGTCTCTCATAGCCTGAGTCGCTTTGCGATGTTAAATCCATATAAACATAAACCTGACTCTATATGTCGGCATTGTCTCCTGGGAATATTTTTCATTAAATAGCTCTGGACCTAATATCATACCCATGTAGCATTTCGTATCTTCAGAGCGCTTTTGAGTTCTCGAATTTCCTAGCACCATCAGCCTATGCTCCAATGTCAGCGCTTGTCCCGGATCTCCGCTGAGAACATTCGGACCGAACGAATGGACTAGGCGGCACGCGTACCCACACACACGCACAGTTAATACACCCTACGTGACACAAACACTCGCACACAAAATTAACAAAACTAACACAAAACACAGACTATCAATACACACGACCCGGGAACACTGCTACTAGCGTTTAGTACTAGCGTTCTACTGTTAGCGGTCGGCGTTCGTGCTCACGGTCGGTTGGGTGCGGATCCGGCATTGCATGGGTTCAGTAGCCGGCCTTGACGTGGCGTTCGACGTGCTCAGGCTGGTGTCGCTGGCGACGTCGTTGGCTGCGTCGTACAAGCTCCCTGGTCCAAGCGCCCGTGGAGGTGATGCCGGTGATGTTGGCGTTGGGGGCACCACTCAGATTGGTGGCAACAGCGCTGGAGACACCCCTGGTCGTAGCAGGCGGTAGCGTCCTCTGTTGACTCCCCGGAACGGGCTCAGGAATGGCAGGAAGTCCATGGTGCGAAGCCGTTGAACTCGAGCTCAGCGGAGCAGTAGCCGGCGTTGGTCTCTTCTAGCCGATGTGTCCCTGACCCACCGGAGCCTCCGCTTCTCTGTTCTTCCCCCCTTCTCTGTTCTTCCCCTCCACCAGGTATTTATCTTATAAATACCTTGGAGTTCACAACACTAAAAACTTATCCTGGCGCATGCACGTAGAATATGTTAGCAGATAGAATATGTTACATACGCAGAGACTTCTCTCAGACTTCATCCCATTTGAAGTTGCTTTTATGTCAAATACTAATACGGCCAAAGCTAGAATACGCATCAATATTCGACCGCGCACAACTCACCTTAATCGATGCTACAGAATCTGTTCAGAATCGATCAGCTCGCTTCATCCTTTCCAATTATTCTCGCACGGCTAGTGTTCTCATTCATGAAATCTAAACTTGGTCTGACTAATCTGGCAGTTCGTAGAAATATTTCACGCATCAGTCTTTTGCACATCATTTTCTTGCATGACGAGGCACTAAAACAGGAATTTTTTTCTTCGATACGTGTCATCTCGTGTTGATCAACCGCATAAAGTGGCCATTCGAACCTCTAAAACGAACGTGCTTTTTAATTCTTTCTTACCGAAGACTACCACTGAGTGGAACCACCTTCCACCCCATATCGTATGCACTGAAGACGCGTCATCCTTCAAGCCACTTTTCACCAAGTATGTCACCGAAGAAGCGTCGGCATCATGATTTTTCTTTTTTTGGCTTTTGCCTGTAGTTTTTATATGTATTTTTTATTTTTTTACCCGCCACCTCTATAACGCCGTGCGGACACTGAGGGTGTTGGAATAAATAAATAAATAAATAAATAAATCATCAAATGAAAATGATAATAATAATAAATCAAACTAACAATAATAATAAATCAAGGGAACAAAAAGCTGCGCATGCTTTTCAGCTTGAAGTGAACTGACAAAATATTAGTTTGCTCTGTTTGCTTTTAAGAGACCAAAGCTGTCCAGGTACGTCCGGACACGCCTTCACGGTCACTCCATAGTCAACAGCATCACTTCATCGCGGCCTCCGCGGAAACCAGTGCTCTGGTGGAAGCAACGCTGTGCAGGATAAGTTACAAACCTGAACATTCGTTCTGGCCCCAGTTTGTTGCCTCACCGAAGTAGGCAAGGCTTCGGCTACAACGCAACGGTTGAGCTCCTAACCGACATCGCCAGTAATAAGCTCGCGACGATCCATGTCTCCAAGCGGCCTCACCGGTCACGTGGTGTCTTAAATTATCGGTGTCGCATTTTTACATGTCCTAAAATCTGCACGTCCATTTGCAGTGTTGTAGAAGGCGCGTTTCTATGTCACAGTGAATTGTCCTTACATCTTTGGTGGCTAGGAGATCTCCACAGCTGCGTTGCCATAATGGGGCTACGACTCGGTTGTGTTGTTGATTTGTGCACCCTGTTTTTGCCGGGTTGTTGGAGAAGAAATCATGTGTGTCTCACACCGGATAACCAGTGTATCATATAGCGCCGGGATGTGGTCTTGCGCTTTCCATTTGTCGACACATTTTTTTCACTGTATTGTTTTACAAGCGCCAGAATTATAGCATGCAGGGTTGTCTACACTGAGATATTTGAAATGAATTTTCATTGGCCTTCTGAAACGCACGCTGCAGAGCTCGAATGAGAGGAAAAACTTTCTCGGCGGCTTTCGCCTCAAATGGTCACACAGACTGCACCAAGACTACTTTTCAACCACTGAACCCGCCGTGCAGCAGGCGTGAGTCAGTGCGGAAACCTATTTGTTTTTTTTGTGTGTGTGGGCAGTAGAGCATATGTACTGCGATAAAAGGTGACTCAAAAAGGCCAGTAGGATACAATATGCATCCTGTGTTTGTCGTACACAATATCCTGCGTTTCATTGTGGAGCAGCGACAGACAAAGGTGAACAGTTGTGTTGCCCCTGATGTAGGAAAGCAACAAAGCAGGCAATGACACCGGACGAGAGTAATGCTTCCGCTGTAGTGCACATGCTGCAGTCAGAAAAAAAAATAAAGCGTGGACGCTGGCTGCGTGCTAAATGACAGTGCGTAACATGTTTCGGGGGGAAAGATGAAGTAAAAAAATCACGTTAGGAAGCATTTAAACCATGTGCGTTTTCCTACAATTTAACGAGTGGTTATTACCCCGGGCCTTTATTCTTCGACAGCGAACCGCTGCTGGTGAAATGAGCTGCGAACGCTTGGCGCAGGTAGCGACGGCAGCCTTTGTCTGCTGTTTTCTCGTCAAATCGACCCATGGTTCCCTAGACAACAACCCAGAACTCGGCCACTACCAGGACGATGGTCAGGTGAGACGTAGCAGAACGTGTTCCTCTAATCTCCGACAAAATATTGCAATTCCCCATGCTGTGATTGTCAGTGGAGACAAAGTAAGCTTAGCGAAAAAAGCGTTGCAAGAAACCGAAGGGCGCACATCACAGATGTCGGAAGCGTGCTGAAACAGGAAGAACTTTGGAGCAAACGCTTGTTCTCTGAACAATTGGAAAGCATAGCTGTTCCTGAGCAGAACACGCTGAAAGTTTCACCCATTGCAATGGGTCGTGAGGCAGAAGAGTGCAAGTAATGTTCTAAACAGCGTCGTGGTTAAGAAATGCGCTCAGGTTTCAATCCGCCGGCAATTCTTTTCTCCGCTGCTACATCAACTTACCATTGCGTTCCATTTACAAAAAAAAAATAGGTGTAGAATTTTAAAAATAAATAACAGCTGTACCCTTGGTTCAGTAAGGCGTTTAAAGAGCAGAAGGTGGTAATATGACTCCAGAAAAGTTAAAAAAAGACGAAACGAATGAGATCCTAGACCGGGGGTGAAGGCATGGCCCGTTTTACTGAGCCTGAATTAATATATCGATATTCTAAGATGCTGCGTGTACACGGTTATTCCTCTCGGAACTTGAAAAATGTGAAACTCATTTAGCGCAATTTTTCAACTGCACCGTCTCTAAGGAGCCAATTGAAGTACTGATTTGCATTTAATCTCGAGCAGCTATGGGCGCCTACTGACAAGTTATACGTGTGGCGCTGGAAGTGTATCATTTATTGCCATGACAATGAGAGGTGATGCTCTCTATAGGGATGAATGGCTCTCAACATGAAGCTTTGGTTTGCTCAGTTGGCGCAAATAAATAGTGTTTGAATTGGTTTTTGATTTTTTGTTTTTGTTTTGATATACACAGATTACAATATTTAAAACAGCACAGCGCGCACTTTGACAGGGACAAGAGGAAGACACGACACAGATAGCGCTCGTCTGTGTCGTGTCGACACAGACAGCGTCGTGTCGTGTCGACACATACAGCGCTCGTCTGTGTCGTGTCTTCCTCGTGTTCCTGTCAAAGTGCGCGCTGTTCTGTTTTAAAAATGACTTACCAACTCGCCCAAGCATCTGTTCTAACAGATTACAAATCGTGGGAGAGCAAGCTAAAGGCGTCCAGAAGCACGCGTTTGACAGAGGCCTGCCCGCTGTTTTCGATTAAGGCTACCTGCAATCGTTTTAATTTGGCTTATTGATGATACATGGCTAGGTTTCATGAAATACTTCATGAAATGATGGGAGCTAGTAAGTGAGATACATTTTTTACCACTGGGGGTCGACAGGTATACCCAGCTGAGGGTGCTTCTGAGGAGGTATCTTCAGGGATTTGAGGGTACTTCGGGAGAGGTATTTCTGGACTTGGTGGGTGCCTCGCATGAGGTATCTTCGGGACCTGGAGGGTGCTTGAAGGAGGTACCTTATGAGCCTGGAGGGTGCTTCGGAGAAGGTACTTTCCGGACTTGGAGGGTGCTTCAGAGGAGGTACCTTCTGAACCTGAAGGGTACTTCAAGGAGGTACCTTTCAGAACTGGAGAGTGCTTCGGAGGAGCTACCTTGAACGGTACGACGAAACAGCGCTGACGGACGGAACGGAACAAACACCCGTTTTGCGCCGTTTGGTCGTACCGTTCAACAAGAACCAACCAGTCCATCTCAGCCTTCTTCTAGAAGGTACCTTCCAGCCCTGGAGGCTGGTTGGCAGAAGTACCTTCCGAATCTAGAGGGTGCTTCGGAGAAGGAACCTTCCGTACCTGGAGGGTGCTTCGAAGGAGGTACCTTCGGGGTCTGGTGGGTGCTTCGGAGAAGGTACCTTCTGAACCTGGAGGGTGCTTCGGAGGAGGCACCTTCCGGACCTTGAGGGTGCTTGGTGGAGGTTCCTTCTAGATCTGGAGGGTGCTTCGGAGGAGGCACCTTCCAGACCTGGAGGGTGCTTGGAGGATGTACCTTCCAGAGCTGGAGGGTGCTTCGGAGAATGTACCTTCGGAACCTGGATGTACTTCGGAGGAGGCACCTTCCGTTCCTGGAGGGTGCTTCGGAGAAGGTATCTTCCGAACCTTGCGGGTGCTTCGGAGGAGGCATCTTCTGGACCTGGAGGCTGCTTAGCGGAGGTACCTACTGGAACTGGAGTGTGCTTCGGAGGAGGTACCTACTGGAACTGGAGTGTGCTTCGGAGGAAGTACCTTCCGGATTTGGAGAGTGCTTCGGGGGAGGTACCTTCCGGACATGGAGGCTGCTTGGACGATGTATCTTCCGGAACTGCAGGGTGCGCGGCAGGTGCCTCAATCCTCTAGATCCGCTAGAAGATGTGTGGAAGGTGATCCACATTTATTGGAGGTCCCGGTAGCCATGGCTGGTGAGCCGGTGAAACGGGCTGTCGAGGTTGCTAGCCAGGCCGGTGGCCAAATGCGTTCTCCTCAGAGCGAGCGAGCTCACGCTCCGAGCTTCGTCGTCGTCATCAGCGCCGGTGGCAATACCAGCTCCGCTACAGGTGTACGCTTTACTGGTACACTCGCAGACTATTAGATTTTCGCCGAGAGAGAACTATAGAGGTAGTGCAGTGAAACGAAGCTCGCGTGTAGCCAACCTTGAGTACTTATCAAACATAATGTAATCATGTTTGCTCTAGCACCTGCGAGCCGGTGGTGTACTGTATCGTTCTAGATTACCGGATCGGGCTACTTGTCTAGAAGAGGAAAACCGATATTGGATGGACGTTTGTAATCTAAGACGGCGGTGTTCATAAGCCTTCGGTGATGCTTCGCGTGCAAGCGTTCATTGAGCAAACTAGCGACCAATGTAAATGAGGGCGCGCAGGCACAGGCTTTCATTTGGTATTGGCAGAAGAACACAATGAGCGTCGCTTTCGGCGACATACCGTGTGGAGCAGCGCCGTCAAATGGAACCCGGAGCAGAAATCCGAAATGCAAAAACAGAACATTATCGACTAAGCTCGGCTATGGAGTTAATATACTAGACGAAAGCCGTCACTCGTCGCAGCTCTCCCGCGGAGCCGGCCGCTGCTTAGCGCCGACGCTGCCTGCATTGTCAGTGCCACATGGCCTCCAGCCCGAACCTCGTGCGAGATGCTAGTTCTGTGGTCCTCTTCGCTTTGTAGCTGGCGCCGTTCTCACTGCTGCACGGCTTTCGTCACCCACGGCTCCTCGTCGGCAGGGCCTCTGTGTAGAGTCTTCATTATTCTGGCTTTCAGTTATGTGCGACTTTCCACCCACTTTCAGAATCAAACTTACTTTTAATTGCCTTAACAGTATAGCCGTCTTTAGGCGAAGAAGCCGTTGTGTTGTGCGTGTGTAGCCCCATCACCCGGAGCTCCCAGCAGGTGCCCCTCCTGGACTAAGTTCAGGTTGGTGCAGCGACGGGCAAGATCACCAAATTCTACAGACCTCACTTAACTGAAGGCGCAGGGCACTCTTCGTATAACGGCTCATACCTGAAAATATATTAGAAAATGTGCAGAAAGTACTAGTATCTCAGATACAGACATCGAAGGCGCGAGGAGCGTTCTTTGGAAGGGCTGACGGAGCGGAGCCTTCCTGTACCATCTCTAAACTCATTTTCATCGTTGTAAGCATGAAAAAGCTTGCGCTCCTTGCGAGCAAAACAAACCGAACATAATACCAGCATGAAGATATGCTTCTTAGTTTGTCCGCAGCGTCACGATTTTTTCCGTTTGATTGGTAGGGAACAAAAAAAGGCATCTACCATTACGCTACGTGTCAGCAACGCGATAGCACTAGAAGCAGTTCATGCCTTTACCGGAAGTGACGCTAACTCAGGTCTGGTGACGTCACTTCCCTCCAGCCAATAGGCGAACTTTATTATCGACGACACATTTGTTCCTCATGAGGCTTTTGATGCCAGCGCAAAAATACTTTCACCGTTGAGTCGCAAGCAGGACTGAAACCGGCGCCTGGATCATCCTTTCTTGCTCACTTTCCTTATTCCTTTCTTTTTCCTTCTTTCTTCCCTTCTATCTTTCTTTCTCTGTTTTCCGCCACGGCGGCTAAGTGGTTATGGTGCACGGCTGCTCACCCGAAACACGCGGGTTCCACCCCGGCCGTGGTGGTCGAATTTCGATGCAGGCGACAATCTAGAGGCCCATGTACTGGGCGATGTCAGTGCACGTTAAAGAACCCCAGGTGCTTGAAATTTCCTGAGCCCTTCACTAAGGTGTCCTATAGCCTAAGTCGCTTTGGGACTTTAAACACCCATAAAGCAATCTTTTTTTACATCTTTCTTTCGTTGTTGCTTTCTTCTTTTTTTCTTCCTTTCTTCCTCTCTTTCTTTGTATCCGTATTTGTTTCTGTCTTACTTCTTTTTTATCTTTCTTTCATTATTTCTGGCGGAGATAATAGAAGAGGCCGAAATAAACGCTGGTAGGAGAGCCAACACCGGGAGAGGCCCTCGACTCTCTTTACATGCAGCAGCTCGCAAAAGCATGGTAATGAAGGTATACTGTGACTCTTTCGCAAACAAGTTCCACGTCTAAATAGTGATAGTTGAATATGCAAACAATAAAAATGGGATGTCTACTGGCTGCCTCTCCTGTATGAAAATAATGTAACGATATAGAACAGCTAATGAAGAGATAATAATTTACATTCCATACAGTCCTGCTTTAGTATAGGAACGTAGGAGAGCCTTAAATCCCTGGGCCCTCATATGTAGATATTAATGTCTGTTCCATTGAGGGAGTTCAATAACCTCGGCAAATTATTCTCAAGCATTTTAATTTTGCTGTAATTTATGCTATGTGTTATAACATTCTACATTTCTGCGCGGCATGCACTATAGGCGCTACATTATTATGTAAATTGGAGATTTCCACTAACGTACAATAATTTATTCCCTCCAAAGTAAACCTCCTTCACAAGTCTATATTGTCTTGTAGTGGTGACGGCAGTCCAGCGTGCAGGAAGACACCGAAAGGACCTTCCAAACGAAATTATTTATTAGGCTGACTTCCGCCCACAAACAACTAGATGAGTTTGCGATGGCGCAGCAACGAGCGTGCTCGGCGGTCGTCGAACAGAATGCCTGCTGTTCCTGGCGGCGCTCAGCTTAAGAGAAAGGGAGAGAAACACAAACGGAATGGCAGGGAGGTTAACTAGGGAGCGCCCGGTACGCTACCCCACACGTGGGAAGGCGAACGGATGGAGAGATAGAAAGGGGAGAGAAAAAGGGGAGATGATCACTTTTCCACACGTCCGTTGGCCATTACTTGCAGCGTAAATAGGGCACACACTGATAGTTCACAACCTTGCAGTCAGTTCTGAGTCCTTTAAGAACTATAAAAGTGCCATAAAAGCTGTCCTCTGAGATGAAGGCTTACTCCAAGGACCCAGGATATTCGCTTCAGTAATGGGCCGAGGATCTAAACGGTAGAGTGTTGAAGCCAGGAGTGTACGCTCGCGCTGAAACCGAAGGAAGTTACAAAGAATGTGTTCTATAGTTTCGTCGCACCCACAGATCTCACACGCAGGAGAGCCTGCCATTGCGAATAAGTGGGAGTAGGCATTTGTGAACGCTACTCACAGCCGCAGGAAACAGAACAGTGTAGCATCGCAGCGGGTGAGGCCGGACGGAGGACCGAGTTGAAGTAAGGGGTCTAGGCGGTGCAGACGGCAGGTGCAGTTGCCAGGAGGAGATCATGATGCTAAAATATTTTATCGGCCAAGCATTCCCTGATGTCTTGCTGCGTCAGCTCTTCTCAACGGTATCGGGACAATGTTGGCACTGCCGTGAGCCGCTCGAGCTGCAGCGTCAGCTACGTCGTTTTCGACAATGCCACAGTGTCCCGGTATCCACTGGAAGACGATGTCATGACCCTGTTCCTGCGCCTGGTGCTGAAGATGTCTTAATTCAGCTGCGAGTTGCCTGGTGCTGAAGATGTCTTAATTCAGCTGCGAGTTGATTGTGATCGCCATGGCGTAAAGCGGAATTAAGACATTGTAGGGCTGCTTTCGAGTCGCAGAACACAGCCCATTTCTGGGCTGTTTGTGCAGCGATGTATTGCACAGCCGCAAGAAGAGCGGCCAATTCTGAACCGGTGGAGGTGTTGGGATGCGAAGTTTGCTGGAGAATACTGGTCTGTCTCGCAGGAATGACCACGTCGTAGGTTGAACTTGCACCTGAGACCGAACCTTCTGTATACACATGAGTGCGGTCACTACATGCGGCGTGGAGTAGGCAGAGTGTCAACTGTTTAATGGCCGGCGTCAATAAGTTCGATTCTTTCGTTATGCCCAGAATTGTAAGGCGCACGCATGGCACCCGCAGACACCACAGCGCAGAGGAAGGCCTTGCTGCCGGGGTGAACTCGATGGGATGGACGACTCGTGGGCTGCTATAACTTTTGAAACGCTGCGTGTGGTCTTTGATCAGCCATTGACACAAGGTGGTGCCGGGGAATCCTTGTTCGATGCCGTATGTGGATCCGCAGGGTGTCAAAGGTTATATAAGTGGAGAGTGGGTAGTCTTGGGCGATTCCAATGGCAGCAACTATTGATGCGCTGCGAGAGAGACCCAGGCATGTTCGAAGTGCCTGACCTTGTATAGTTTGGAGGGCACGCAAATTCGTCTTCCATGTGCCTGAAACCACTGTTGCACTATACCGCAAAAATCCCAAAAAGAGTGCTCTGTACAGTTGCCGTTATTGATGGAATCGACGAGTCCCATGATTTGCCGGCAAGAAATCTGAGCAGGTGTGTGACAGAGATTAGCTCTTTCTTTACAAAGCTGCAGTGCGGGCTCCATGATAAATTCCTGCCTATGACAATCCCTAAAACACGATGAGATGCACGATAAAGCTTGGCGTGGCCGTCAATAGTTAGGAGATAAGGAGTCATAGTTTTGTGCGTAAATGCCACTATAGCGCACTTCTCGGCTGATACGCTCAGACCTTGCTTTCGGAGATAGGAGGAAGCTATGGTTGCTTCCATATGAAGTCTTGCTCGTACCTAGAGACGCGCCGCAGAGGAGGCCGAGATGCAGATATCGTCGGCATAGAGATATGGACGGTATTACGTTGGCACTACGGGAGTCTTATAAGTGTCAGATTAAACAAAGTAGGACTGGAGCACTCCGCCCTGGGGGCACGCCCCTGTAGGTGCAATGCACGGGTGTGGAGCCATCTTTACACATAATAAAGAATGTCCTTTTGGTCCACCTTTGGATCCACCTATACATCCGTCCATCGATTCCAACAGCCTTTAGCGCACCATGGATAGCCTCATGTGTCACGTTATCGTATGCACCTTTGATATCCAGAAAAAGTGCTGCGCACATGCGCTTGTGGCGTTTCTGTTGCTGTACTGTTGACACAATATCAATGACGTTGTATATAGAGGAGCGACCCCATTGGAAACCCGCTATGGCATTAGGATACACGTTACTTTACTCAAGGTACCACTCAAGACGCGCCAGAAGGATTTTTTTTCATGATTTTTCCTACACAACGGGCATGATAGGTCGAGCGGGGATTTCCCTGCTTTGAGTAATGGTATCATGCGACTAGATTTCCACTGGCGAGGAACAACTCCGTCTTGCGGCGAGAGGTTGTAAAGGCTGAGTAGGTCTCTACACGCGTCGTGGCCAAGGTGGCGCAGCGCAGCATATGTAATGCTGTCTGGAACTTGTGCAGACGAAAGCTTACTTTCTGCAAGGGCAGCATCTAGTTCCTCACTAGTAAAGACAACATCCATCGCGGAATTCTGTGATGAAGGAGGAACACGCTGGGAACCCGAGGTAGTCACTGCACCAGCGATCGTCCTGCAGAAGTCAGTTGCAACTTCAATCTGGTGACGGTTTGATGTAGAGCCAACGCATAGAAAGGCTGTCTTTGCCGTGGAAGCGTTCGAAGCCCCCGCACTGTCCGCCAAATGAGGGTCAGGCCTTTCGAGGATCGAGAGATTATTATGAAACATGGTACCAGCGCGAAAGACAGGGACAAAGGGAGAAGACAACACAAACGTTATGGAACGAACACGTTCAATAATAATGCAAACAACCAACTAGCTCAGCTGTCTACTCCTTTTTGACCCAGAGATTGACAGAAGTACTTTCAGGGCTTTTCCGCCAGCGTGCCCATTCGTCGCTTGATTTTCCTCTGCAAACGACGCGCCTCTCGGAGGTCCCTTACGCATTTGGTCCATCTGTAACGTCTTTCCGCACGCCAACAAATAGCACGTAGGTGGTCTAATTCGATATAAAATTCGGTGCGCGTTCAAGTTGACGTGAGGAAGCCTCTAGCGGTCTTCATTGCTGTTGCTATAATGTCCTCCAAACTCGAAGTGAGGGCCTCTTTGCATGCCTCTTCCATTCGAGTTTTAAATTCCGTCCAATCGTTGTGCGCCTGTGTAGCTAGGCTGGACGCTTCATTACCTGCAGTCTTGAGGTAGGTGGGTATGTGGCCACCCCCGTGGGTCTACATATCACAAAACCACTGGACACGCTGGCGCAGAGACCGCGAAACTAGCGTCAGGTCTAGGCAACTGCTGTATGAGCTACCTCGCAGGTATGTCGGGCTGCCGTCATTAATTACGTAAAGTTCATTTTCTGAAGAAAATAAGGCCAGATTTGTAGTGTTTGTTCCCGATAAACAAACGGCGAACTCATGGCCACGTGCCGGTGTTTGGGCACCGCCCCCTTGCCTGTCTGTATCTCAATATAAGTGCATGGCGTGCTGGTTTGCACGGGCAGTCGTCGACCAGCGGGACGCGCGGTCTGACGGCCTTCTGACATTAAACCTGAGATCTTGTTACACCTCGGCTACGGTGTCATTCCCCTCCCAAGACACAACTTTTTGGCGACGAGGATGGGATCCTGAAGCAGGCCGATGACCGTTCCCACGGAGACTGTTAAGACGGATATTCAGCCAAGCGTACAAGAACGACGGAGCGACTCGGAAACATCCAGGATGGTTACGATTGGGCAAGTGGAATCTTTCGATGAATCTCAGTCGGTTTGGGAAACGTACGAAGAAAGGAATATGCATTCCTGCGAGTGAATAAGATTGCAGACGAGAACAAAGTAGATGCCTTCCTGAGTATCGTGGGTCCGAGGACGTACAAGTTATTGAAGAGTTTGACGGCCCCGAACACGCCGGCTAGTCAGTCTTTGTTAGAACTGCAGAAAGCATTACGAGAGCATCTTTCGCCCAAGCCATAGGTTATAGCGGAAAGAGCAAAGTTTCACCGGAAAACGCAACAGCAAGCGGAGAGCATCGCGCAGTTCGTGGCAGGCCTCAAGCGATCTGCTGAAACATGCAACTTTGGAGCGAACTTAGCAGAAACTCTGAGAGACAGATTTGTATGTGGTTTGGCCAGCTCTGACATCCAGAAGAAACTTTTTGTTGAGGATTCATCTCTGACCTTCAAAAAGGCGGTTGAGATAGCCTTATCAGTAGAAGCGGCTTCCAAGAACGTTACAGAGGGCCGACCTAGCAGTGCAACCCAAGAGGACATTCAGAAGTTTTCTGCAGAAGAGTCCCTTGCACGGGACGGTTTGCGGTGCACGCGATGTGGCTTGCGTCATCGCAACCGGGCTTGCCGGCTCCGAACAGCCACTGGCTTTTGATGCCACCAAGTACGGCATATTCAAAAGGTGTGCCGCTCCCAGCTGTCATCTAATTCGCACCCTCCGAAGGCGAGCGGACAAGACACACGGCAAAGAAACCACAAGAGGCAAAGCTCGGCGCGTTCGAGACCGAGGAAGATATCGAGCCAAGGTTGCAAACAACGCTCGAGAAACCGCATCAAGAGCCGATACGCTTTGAGATGTGTGTTCAGGGTGTGCCACTTGACATGAAGCTGGACACTGAAGCAGCAGTGTCGGCGATGCCTTACAGATTGTTTTGCTCATGCTTCCCACAGATGAAGTTACGCCCGGAATCCGTGTTGCTTCGTACTTACACAGGCGAGCGCGTGCGCCCGAAAGGGGTGGTAACAGCAAACGTCAAGCATCAGCACCAGTCTCTCCAGCTACCTCTGCACATTCTCTGCCAGGAGGGTCCTGCTCTGATAGGACGAGACTGGTTGCATCAGCTCAGGCTTAATTGGAGTAGCGTTAATCACGTGGTTGCGCAAGACCGCCGGGCCTTGGAACTAGTCTTAAACAGACATCCTCAGTTGTTCAACAATGAACTCGGCGAAATTCAAGGTGAGCAAGCTCATATTTCCCTGAAGCCGGAACAATACCCAAAGTTTTGTAAAGCTAGAAGCATTCCATTCGCAGTGAAAGAAGCGGTGGCTAAAGAACTGGAAAAACTAGTCAGTCTTGGCGTGATCGAGCCCATTTCGAACAGTTCTTTCATCTCACCAATTGTACCAGTAGTAAAAAAAGATGGTAGCGTGCGCATCTGCGGGGATTATAAGACTCTTTGAACCCTTGCTTAAACATTGACAACTACCCCTTACCCTAGATCGAAGAAATCTTGGCCACACTCTCGGGAGGGCACGTGTTCTCGAAGATTGACCTGAGTAGAGCGTATCAGCAAGTCGTGATGGATAAGGTTTCGCGCGAGTACGTCACCCTCAATACGCACAAATGACTGTATGCAGTAAATCGCTTAGCTTTCGCGCTGGCTTGTGCACTGGCGATTTTTCAAAAAATAATGGACAACATGTTAGAGATTTAAAGGTGTAATATGCTACCTAGATGATATTCTCGTCACGGGCCGGAACGAAAAAGAGCACCTAGTGAACCTGGAAACGTTACTAAACCGGTTGCACGAAAGGAGAGTGCGGATAAAGCTAGAGAAGTGTGAATTTTTCAAAACAGAATTACCGTTCCTGGGTCATGTGGTCAGTAAACAAGGAATTGCAGCATCACCTGAGAAGGTAAAGACCGCATTAGAATCCTCCGTCCCAGCCGATAAAAAACAGCTGAGAACGTTTACGGGCATGGTAACATACTACGGAAAATGTTCGCCAGAGTTATCAAGTCATCTTCCCACTGAATCGGCTCCTGTGCAAGAATGCGCCGTGGGTGTGGAATGAACAGTGCGACATAGCGTTTAAAAAGATAAAAAGGTTGCTAACAAAAGCGCCGGTGCTGGCACATTACGATCCAGAAGCCCAGCTTCAGATAGTGTGCGATGCCTCATCTTATGGGCTGGGTGCCGTCTTATCGAAAGTAGAACAAGATGGGTCCAGGCGGCCGATCATATTTGCATCACGCACATTATCGCCGAGTGAACGGAACTACAGCCAGTTAGAGCGGGAAGCGCTAGCCTTAGTCTTTGGAATTAAGAAGTTCCATTGCTATATTTATGACAGGCAGTTCAGCTTGGTAACTGATCACAAGCCCTTACAGACGATACTCGGCCCCAAAACAGCAATACCAAGCATTGCCGCTGCGCGTTTGCAGAGGTGGGCAATTAGGCTGTCGGCCTACCGTTACGATGTCGTCTATCGTTCAGGGGAAAGCAACGTAGAGGCAGACTGTCTGTCGCGTCTACCGCTGCTCGGTAGTGGCGAGAAGGAAGAGGCCGACGAAGTAACCGCTTGCTACGCACTTCGGTGGGAGACTTTTCCAGTAACAAGCTCGAATATAGCGCGAGAAACATCACGTGACCCCACCATACGGCGAGTTCTTCACGCCCTAACGGGACAATGGCCCGAGCGGGTGAGTGATGAAGAGATGAAACCATTCTTTTCAAAAAGACGGGAGTTGTCGGTGAACGAAGGATGTTTAGTTTGGAGAATGCGCATTGTGGTTCCCCCGTATTTACAGAACACAATCCTGGACGACCTGCACGAGGGGCATCCTGGAGTGGTGCAGATGGAGGAGGTTGCCCGGAGATACGTCTGGTGGCCAGGAATTGACGCAGACATGGAGAACACCATGAAAATGTGCGCGGCCTGCCAGCAACAACGAGCGCTGCCTACCCAAGCTCCCCTTCATCCGTGGGCTTGGCCTACGAGGCCATGGGCCCGACTCCACTTGGAGTTTGCTGGCCCGTTTCTTCAGCGCAATTTTTTGGTGGCGGCAGACGCCCATTCGAAGTGGCCGGGGGTTTTCGGGATGCCCTCGACCCCGGCAGAAGCTACCATCGGTAAGCTGCGTGACCTCTTCAGCCGTTTTGGATTGCCCGAGGTTATCGTGTCAGACAACGGGCCGCAGTTTTGCAGCAAAGAATTTCAGTTATTCCTCAAGATGAACGAAATAAGACATGTACGGTCCGCGCCATATCACCCGTAAAGTAACGGTTTGGCTGAAAGATTCGTCCGAACAGTGAAAGAAGCCCTGCGAAAGGACACCAGAGCCAGCCCCATTGAAGAGCGACTAGCCAGTTTCCTTCTAGCGTACCGGAATACACCACAAGCAACTACCTAGCAATCTCCGGCTTCGCTTTTGATAGGGCTCAGAACTCGACTCGATTTACTTAAGCCTAGTGCTCGTTCAGTGGTCGAGGAAACGCAGTTTCTACAAACGTGCAGTCGCAGAAAACTCCAGAGAAGCTTTGCTGTTGGTGACAGAGTGTTTGTGAGAAACTCTAGAGAAGGTCCAAGATGGTTGGAGGCAACGGTGACATCACGCTCGGGGCCAGTGTCTTATGTGTTACAGGTGACAACACCACATGGTGTCATGGAATGGAAGAGGCATCAGGACCACATTTTGTCATATGCCTTTTCAACGTCCATTGCTAAAACAGTACGCACATTGCGGCTGGGGGTAGATGACAAAACTGCAGGCGCCATACGGGCGCCATACGTTTTTCCTCCATAAAAACGCAGCCGCCGTAGGACAGCTGAAGTCCGATGGATGATGCGTAATTACAGGTAACATCCAAGGCAGATTGAAGGGCAGCCTCCTGAGTACGGAGATCTTGGTGAGTACTCCACATCGTGATGTCGTCAGCGTACTGAAGAAATTTTGTCACGGACGTCATGTAAGCGCCAAGCCAGCGGGATGAAAGCAATATTAAATAACGTCAGCGACAATACTGATCCCTGGGGCACGCCGCAGAGAGGAAAAAATGATCCGACCGCTTCGCCGCTGAGGCGTATTGCAAATTTTCTGCCTTCCAAAAATGATTGGACAAAACTACGCACTCTCAGAGGGAGATGAAGCATGTCAATGGAGTTCAGAATGGCTGCATGACTGATGTCATATGCCTTTTCAACGTCCATTGCTAAAACAGTACGCACATTGCGGCTGCGGGTAGATGACAAAACTGCAGATGCTAAGACAGCCAACCCGTCCTTTGTACCAATATATGGACGAAAGCCGATTTGTGCTGGGTGATAAAAACCGTGCTGCTCTAGCCACCATGACAGTCGTGTGGCTAGCATTTTCTCCGCCAGCTTGCATAGCGTAGGAGTTAAGGAGATAGGTCGCAAGTTGGCGAGGTCTATCGGTGGCTTTCCTGGTTTCGGGATAGGAATCACGACAGTGGATTTCCAGCTCTCGGGCACTACGTCACCCAACCATACTTTTTTATGGTGTCTAACAGTTGAGGGAGTGCAGCGCTACTCAGGTTCTTGTACACCTCGTACTGAATATTGTCCGGGCCGGCCGCTGTTTTCCGTTTCGCATCATCTATTGCAGCCAGCAACTCAGGTATAGAGAATGGACACGTAATTCCATCTACGTCTACATCAGACGGCATTTGATATACATGCACTGGGATGACTGCCATATTTAAAGTAGCGGCTGAAGAAGGCCCAGCATCGTACTTTTGAAAAAACTTTCGCGCTGCTTCTTTGGCGAAATCATCTGGCGACAAGTTATCCGCGAAGCATGCGGTTGATGCTTTGGCACTCGAACAGCGACCGCGTTCCATTGTACGGAATGTTCGCCAGAGAGAGGCATTCGATGATTTTGCAGAAGATTGTTCGCACCACGCATGCCACTGCCGTCGAGAGAGGGCGGGTTCATATTTGCGTGCATTAGCTGTAAGATAGTGCAATCGCGTACGTGCCTGCGACGAAGAAGGGTCTCGCGTAGCAGCTGGCTCGGCTTGACGGCGTGCGGCCCACAAGTTAAGAAGGCCGAGGTCTAGTGGCGGTCGACCAACATCAGTCCAGGTGGTAATTGTAGCACTGTTGAGCGCTGCTTGTATGCGCTCAACAAGGATTGGAGAAGAGTCTGAGGAGAGATTGTCCATACAGGAGCGAAAACTGTTCCAGTTGATCGCGGAACATTTGTAGCGTAAAGGTCGTAAATGTGAGATGTATGACGGAACACCTACTTTGCGAAGATGATCAATGCGGCCCTAAAGATATGTAGGGGTATTTAGTATCCGGCTCTTAAGGACAGGATTGTAGTAATAGATTTTATGAAATACGCATAAGCACGAAATTTTTCCGTGGAGTGAAAGAGGTGGCAATGATAAGGTTGTTTTCATAGCAGTAACACTGGAAATACGGTGATAATTGGAAAGTATGAAACTAAGGAGAGCAGAAAATTGGGCTAGTTGGTTGATATGTATACTGAAGAAGTTGGCGCGGAACAACGAGGACTTTAAATTCAATGACCCTGCAGTGATTGTTGCAGCCGTTTCTGTGTGCGCGTGCAAGGCGAGGTTCTTTTCCTGGTATCTTCGTTATGGTCTGTGCCCTACGGATGTGTTTGTGCTCACAGGGTTCTTGGAACCCTCGGCGGGACACCGAGAACGACTGTGCCGAATGTTGAGGTCGGAGTGGTGCAGGCAAGCTAGATTTTTGAAGGACAAGCTGCGTATCGTCAGTGGAAGAACGACAAATGACTCGACATTTCGTCACTGGTGTGCCACTTCGTCGTACCTGACTGAGCTGCTTTGGAATTGTGTTCTCACAACATTGCCAAGACCACAAAAGACTCGAAGATCGATTCAGGACGTTATGACACTGGGAAACGCTGATGTTCCTGCCCAGCACCTGAAAGTCCTCAAGCTTGGTCCGAAGTTCGGCTTGCCTTCGGTGTTAAAACCTGTTGAAAAGATAGCAGCTGCCCGGACAATTTCGCGGCTATCGCGCAGTGAAGTCCAGGCAAGATGTTCCGAGGAAGGTGTCGACGTGGTGGCAAGGACCCATGAGAAGAAGAAAGAAAACCGGTGGAACACTGCCGGGGTTGTCGACTTCTTGACATCTGCCGGGTTGCGAGTACTTTGTGCGGATAAGCTAGGGGGGTTCGTGCTGATTCCCGAAGGAGTGTTCGCGGAGAAAGCTAAGGCAGCTATCGCGAAGAACTTCAGAGAGATCGACTTCAAGGAGAAGAAGATAAAGGTAGAAGCTGTGGCTTTGGCGCTCTGCCACAACCTGGAGAAACTGGCGAATGGCATCAAGAAGGCCAAGACCCTCATCTAGCCGCATTTTTACGGCAAAAACCCACAAGGAAGGAATTCCGTTCTGGGCAATCGTGTCCGAGCGGAACACGTGGCAATCACTGATGGCCGTGTACCTTCAGAAACATCTGGGGAGCCTAAACGTAGAGGACCCTTTCATGGTGGCAAATTCTGAGGCAGTGGTGTGTCTTCTCAGCAACAGTAACCCAGGACAGTGTACCGCTTTCAGCGTGGACATTGAGGACTTGTACTATTCAGTGCCAAATAACGAGATAATAAAAAGTGTCCAGGAATGCATTACGGAGCACAACGACGAGGCCGCATTCGTGTCCCGATGTGGTGTATCTGTTGGGTCTTTTTTGGAGATACTCATGTTTTATCTGAAATAAACGGTCATAGGGTGGAAAGGGAAATTTTTCGTACAGCGAACTGGTGTTTGTATCGGGTCTCGCGTAGCCCCCATCCTTAGCAACATTTTTCTGGATAAGGTCGATAGAGCCATAGAAAAGAAATCAGGAGGGATAATTTTGATTCATGTAGGTATGTTGATGACTACTTAGTGTTGCCTTCTGAACCCAACCAGCAACGCACCGTCGTCAATGTGCTAAAACGTTTTAAGGAGTGTGGCCCTGGTGTCAATTTCACAGTAGAAGTACCAAGAGATGGAAGGCTCCAGTTCCTTGATATGTCTGCATTTTCGCCCCAAGCATGTTTGTTGGGCATACCACCCTAGGGCCAAAAAAGCGTTGCTTGATTATTCATCCGGTCATTCCAAAGTCATAAAGAACAGGATAGTCACTTCCTGTCTGAAAGCGGCCACCACCAAGTCTTGCTCACATGCTATCAAGGAAGGCGTCGAGTCCCAGGTGAAGAGGCTGAAAAAAAGCGGGTACCCTCAGCATATAATCGTGGAAGTTTGTGGAAGATTGGTAAGGTGGATCAAGGATGGGTCGCGACCTAAACTCCGGGAAACAGAGCGTCGAAATTTTGCAGTCATACCATACGTGCACAGATTAGCGCATGGACTGAAAAATGTTGCCGGGCGTTATCAAATTCCGATTGTGTTTTCCGCCCCTCGGAAGTTGGCAGCAATCTGTTCACAGGTGCACAACCGGATGGAAGAAGGAGGCGAAAGAACGGTACGAAAAACAAGAAATTAATGCAGCATCAAACACAAAGCCCCGTTCGTTACCTGTGCCAGGAGGGTTGTGTACAGATTGCCGTTGTGGTGTGGCGCACTATACATCGGCCAAACTGGACGATGCGTCAACGAGAGATTAGGAGAACACCGAAGATTGCTCGGGGGAGGTTCTCTTGATAACCTCCTTAAACATTGCCGCACGTGCAGTACAAACGAGAAGGAAACGAAAATCCAGTGTAAACCGCTTTTCGAAAAAACGACCATCCTATTCAGGCACAGGGAGCAACTCACGCGCGAGCTCATGGAAGCCTTTCATATGCGCATCAGTGGCGATAAGTGCATTAGTCAGACTTCCGTCCGCTTCTCTGATAAGGAGTATCTGTTCCTAACCAAATCTTTGGGATTCACGGGGCAACATGTAATGTTCATGACGTTTGTTGTTTTTGTTCTTGTTGGTTTCACTATTTATTCCAGCAGTGTGTGGAATAAACCTTCAGTTTTGAGTCGGGCTCGTCTTTGTTTGTCTCGCTTGTCCTCGTTGTTCCGCGCCAACTTCTTCAGTATGAGTATGAAACTTGACGCACGGCTTTGCACAGATTCGATTTCAGTAGCTAATGATGACAGGTCAGGGTCCCAGATAGATGCTGCATATTCCAATTTAGGCCGAACAAGTGTTTTATAAAGGAGCAATTTTATTGAAGTAGAAGAAAGGGAGAAGTTTCTGCGCAGGTACCCCAACATGCGTTTAGCATTGTTAGTAAAAAATTCCACGTGCAGATTCCAAGAAATATTAGAAGTTATGTGCACACCAGGTACTTATACGAAGACGCAGTTTCAAGAGGGATATTATTAACGTCATAAGTGGCTATTCCGGTGTTACGTCGAGAAACACGCAACTGTTTACACTTATTAATGTTAAGTTCCATGTGCCGTAATTTGCACCATTCTAAAACTTGGTTAATATCAAATTGAAGGACAGAAGTGCCAGAGTCACTGTTAATTTCACGGTAAATAACTAATCGTCGGCAAAAAGACAAACGGAAGAAGCAATGTTGTTAGGCAAATCAATATTATAAATGAGAAAATTAGGGGCCTTAGGACTGGACCCTGGGGAATGCCTGAGCCCCCTGGAGAGGAACGAGAGTTCGATTTATTAGCAGTCACGTATTGAGAATGATTATTGAGGAAAGACTGAAGCCACGAGATGACGTTAGGGTCGAGATTGACATTATTTAATTTGAGAAATAGTAATTGGTGAGAGACTTTGTCAATGGCTTTGGAGAAATCGAAGAATATACAGTCCGCTATGGAACCCCGGTCAAGAATGAAATGGAGATCCTGTGTAAAGCATAGAAGTTGCGTCTCGCATGAGAATAATTTACGAAACCCGTCTGGCAATGACTGAAAAAAGAATTTGACTCAAGAAAACTGGCAAGGTGAGAACAGGTGACATGTTCCATGATCTTACAAGGGTTGCTAAGAAGTGAGATGGGTCGATAATTATTAGGAGAATGTCTGACACCCGCCTTGTGCAGAGGAACCACCTTGCGCACCTTCCAGTCGCTAGGAATACAGCCAGACACAAGAGATTGTTGAAAGGGTTCAGCAAGAATAACAGCACTATACACTTTGGTATTTTTCAAAATTTTTGAGTTTATGCCATCCAGTCCGCATGATAATGAGGTCTTCAGCTGATCAATTATTTTTTTCGATGCCAACAGAAGCCATTATAATGGGGTTCATAGTCAAGAAGTTGTGGGGTGGGTAAAGAGGAATTCCGGTAATCAGATTGTTAGTAAAAGAAGTTGTAAACACATTATTAAGGACATCAGCACACACTTCATTGGAAATTACTTCATCGTAAAATGTTTTAAGATTAATTGTAGATTGATCAGTTTTTTTAACCACGTTCCAAAATTGTTTGGGATTATTTAATACCATCGACGGAAGAGTGTGATTAAAAAATGATTCTATAGCTTGTTTTAGTGCTGACTTATATTAAGACGCAGCGGAGTTATAAGCATCCCACTGGGAAGAGAATTGGACAGTATGGCGGAACTAAACAGATGTTTCTTTTTGTTTGATAGCCTTTTTAGTGAATAACTAAACCAGGGCGAACATTTGTTGGTTAATACTTTTCTCAGGGGCACATAAGAATCTGTCAGTAACGCACTTTTCTGCTTAAAAAGGTTCCAGTTAATTTAGATTGGACGCTCGCGAAAAGACGGTAAGTACACATCGATAAAAGCAGCAAGTTCACGATTTATGGCCTCAAATTTGGCTTTTTTGTAGTCACGGATGTATTTAGAATCGTTATTTTGGCGTGGTGACACGACGTTCAATGAAAAATGAAGCATACAATGATCAGTTAAGCTCGGCAAACAAGATATTTGAGCAACAAGATTAGGCGACGTGGTAAGAACAAGGTCTAACAAGTTGGACGATGAAGATGTAACGCGGGTAGGCTTAGTAACAAGTTGGGAGAGATTAAAGGCGGCACATAAGCGCAAAAAACCATCGCACTCCGTAGAAAAAGGGTCGGCATAAGAACGTACATTGGACCAAATAATAGTTGGAAAGTTGAAGTCTCCAACCAAAAGAATAGTAACATTTGGAAAGTGAACGATAATCGCGCAAACAGCATCATGAAGTTCTTCAACGAAAGTGGCACTGTACGAGGGAGGGCGATAGCAAACGCCCAAAATCAATTTTTTTTCACGCGCGTGCGCAGTTCAACCCAAAGAATTTCTAATCCGGCAACAACTTGAACAGGAGAAGAGAAAAGTGTGCCGGCAACAGCTAACAAAACACCACCACCGTTTCTGTCGCCCCTGTCGTACCGGTAAGTGGTAAAAAACTTGTGGCAATGAAATATTTCCGAGCTGTCAACTTTAGCTTAAAGCCATGTTTCAGTAAGGCAAACAATGTCGGCATCACATGCGTCGATAGTCGCACAAAACTCATCACGTTTAGGCAGAACAATTCTAATATTAGCATACAGAAACGATAATGAGCGATTGGACAGTGACGGGTGCCTACTACCCCTCAAGCATCGTTAATCTGCGGACGAGTCGGATGAAAGGCATCCAATACCGCGAACTTCAGAAACGCTGTCGTTAAGCTGGTCGTAACAGTAACACCTACCGTTCGTGTAAAGCTTATTATAGCACAGTTGGAATTTAGACTTTTGAGCGATACCAAATTCAACGAGTTTTTTCCGCGCCTGCCGGGTCATGAGAGAATCTTCACTTACACTAAAGTCATTTTCTTTCAGTTTAGAACTTGAGAACATTTTTTGCCTTGTTTTAAAAGATGAGAACTTCGCAATAACTGGCCGGCTTTTATCTTCTGAAAAAGCTCCAAGTCTATTAGCCCGTTGAATCGATAGTTCCGACGGTGGCAAATTCAAGGCAGATGAAAGTAGATTCACAAGCTTTCCTTCAGTCTCATCCCAGGACTTAGAATTGGCGTCAGAAAGGCCATAAAAGAGAAAATTATCACGGCGCTTCCTATCTTCGAGTTCCGCCTGATTAACCCTCAATCTCGAATTTTCGCTAGCTAGGCTATCAACAATACATCGTAGTCGTTGGCACACCTTCTGCAAACATTCACTGGTAGCAGTTTTGCCTTCGACCACAGTTAGCCTACTATCAGTATCAGATAAACGATTATGAATTGCCTCCTGACTTCTCTTGATTTCATTCACAGTACTGATTAAGTAGACTCTTTCTCCATTTTGGCGGTTCGAATATTCATATCCTGTAGCAACCCAAACATATCACTTAGCTGCTTCTGCTGTGCATCGTCATCTCCTGCACCGTGGAAACGGGTATTGCTTCGCGGTCCTGGGTTTTCTTCCACATCACCGGGCAGCAGAAGCAGCTCTTTAACAACGCACTCACATAGCAAAGACAGAAGTATTCGCGGGCGTGGGAACAGCAAAAAGCAGGCATTGTCCGATTTACTTGCGTAAAGGCAAGCGTCATGACTGACCTGGGCAAAGAAACGGATGAAATTGAAGAGCCGTATCACGTAGCTGCTCCCACGCCCACTGAACAGTTCCGGAACACGCCAGCAGCTCTTATCAACGACGAGTGTTGATGACATAGTCAATCCGGATGCCTTGATCCACGAGGAAGCGATCCAGCAGGGTTGCCAGTGGTAGTGAAAGTCTTCACCGTGAAAGCTGACGAAACGTGTTGGCGAGTCGTTGCATTCCCGTGCTTCCGAAGTATATAAGGCGCCAAGCTGGAGACATGAAGTAACCTGGGCAAAGAAACGGACAAAATTGAAGAGCCGCATCACGTAGCTGCTCTCACGCCCACTCTGGCTGTTTTCGGAGGCGTTCTTTTCGCACAGTATCGTTAGAAGGCTGCTGAGCTGAAGGATCATGCGAGGTGTGCTCAGGGAGCTCCGGCCACTCGTCGTCATCCCACTGGAGAGCTGCGAGCCGACTGGATGTCTGCAATGAAGTTGTACTGTCATGTATTGGCCAATGCTTATTCTTCGAATCATATAAATTTTTGTTTGGAAAGGAAGAAGATGTTGCCCTTTTCGACTGACTATTTCTATAAACAATGAAAAGAGCGTGCAGTGAATGTGAAGTATGTATATTACGATTTGAGTAAGGCGAATATTTGGTCTAGTTCGCATTGCTTTTGGAATAAAGGCTTAATGTCAAAAAAGAGGAAAGCTCTTTGCACGTCTGTCTTCCCTAGTGCGGTGTTTCCGCGCAAATATTTTTCAACAGAATTCGGTCAATCCGGTTATGTTACATCGTCGCCATCGGCGTGTCTGTACAGCTGATCCCTTTGATAACGGTGGCGTGGAGCAATGAAAACGGCCGAAAAAAGCTAGAATGACCCGAAATTCTAACAAAGTTGTTGTATCACTCCAATAGACGCGCGGATAATAAAGCCTTATATCTCGATCACGTTGGCCGTAATAAAGAACTGAGACGGTCGTACGCAAAATTGTTTCAGCTGCGGGTTACTTTTACCGACAATGACATCATTTAGTGTGAGACCGATAAAAAAAAGGAATATTTGAAGCGAATTCGTCTTCTTGAAACGGATCACGTTGAGGTTGTGCACAGAAATTCTCGACAAGAGCATTTTTGAATGGGAAAGAGCTTACCAGCGCAATTTTTTCATATATTGTAAGATTTCACTACAACAGTCAATACATCCGGAAATTTCTGTCGGCAGGCTTGCATTTGTTTGCTGTTAACGTTTTTGCTATTGTCAAAAGCGTTCCCCATTGGTTTGCTATGGCACCCTTAACTTCTCGACCTGAGCGATGGAAAAATTTTAAGAGTTTTGCCACGCATGAAAAGAACGGGCCGTTACTCGTAATAATTTTATAATAATATTTTACAATACTCCCATATTCAGAATTATTGTCCAAGAATGCTGTACATGAACCTGCCGCACGCAGTTTCCTTTCCAGGAAAGTTCCCCAAATGTTGCAGTGGAGAGTAGAAACTTCCTATTGCCGAAGTGCTGCGGCCAAAAAAGCTATTGAGACGACACGTGACAGCACTTTCATGGGATATCGAACCCCCATTTAAGAAGCAGTGCTTTTGAATGTTATCTTTAGACAAAGAACTTTTAGGAAAGTAGTTGAGAGTTCTTGCGAGGCACTCACATAACATAGCAAACAACGCTCATAATGCTGATTCTTGGGCTAGTTGGTACTGTTCACTCATAATGGCAAAGCCTTTAGCGCAAAAAACGAGGACGTGAGAGGAAGACGGGACAGCGCTAACTTTCAACTGGCGTTTATTGAAATACAGAGGCATATATATAGCCAAGCAAGCATGGAAATACATAAAGGATACAAAAGATCACACTCTACGCATGCGCCCACCACTGCAGTCTAGGGAAGCGATTTCCTTGTCAGAAAGATTAACAGAAGGCGTGCTAACACAGTCCGCTCCCCTTTTCCTAATCAACTGGGCTTCGATTATTTCACGTGTGCAGCGGTCTATACTTCTCGCCTCTACTGTGCATGCGCCGAACATGGGCTTGCATGTTTTGCTAGGACAGTGATGACAATGTTCAGACAGGTTACCGTCCCTTGGGTTTGCCACGTTCCGCTTGTGTTCAGCAAGCCTTTCATTAAGGCATCTGCCGGTTTGCCCTATGTATACCCGACCACAGGTTAAAGGAAAACTGTATACCACCCCTAACGAGCACCCCACAAACTTATTCCTATGCTTCACTTTACACCCCCTGACTGTCTTGGAAAAGGGTCCGTCAACTTACACAATTTTTACAGCTTGTCTTGGGCAGAGAATGTCAACTTCACATCTACTTTTTTGGTAACCCCCGTCAGCCTATGGGATATGCCGTGCATATAAGGAATCACCACCGTCTTTTTATTTTCTGCAGATGGTTCGCAACGGCCCTTTTTACGCTTCTTCAACAAGGCTTCCGCCACGGAAACGAGCACTTCTTTGGGATACCCGGCGGCAGAGAGCCTACCGGCTTGCTCGCTCAGGCTGAGGGGTAACATGAGTGGACATGATTTCTTCATGCCATTGATGAAGCACATACTCACAACAGCCCGTTTTACAAGCTTCGAGTGGGAGGACGAATTAGACAGGAGCGGTTTGTTGGCCCTAGGGTGGTAATACCAGCTTACATGGGTTTCTCCGAAAATCAGCATTAAATCTAAAAATTGCAATTTGTTTTCAGCGGGTAGTTCATGTGTCAAATTAAGTGGGTTAAAACAGTGCTTAAAAAGTTCTAAAAAGGATGTAAGATCCTGTTCAATGCAAGCTATGCTGTTGTCAAACAAAATTAAAAAATCATCAACAAATCTAAAAACCTCTAAAACCTTAAAATCTTGTAGATGGGAGGCTACCGTCCTGTCTCGATGAGCTAAAAACAATTCGCTAAGAACCGGCGCTATGCAGGACCCTATGCAGACACCACGTTTCTGTAAATATACACTTTGATTCCATTCTGCATAGGTTGAGTTTAGGTAAAAATGTAAAAGTTCCAGGAACCCCGCCACAGATACACCAGCAGCATTCTGAAACGCGACAGACCCAAAACAATCGATGCTATCTTCCACACAAGCAAGCAACTGGTCATGAGGGAGCGAATAGTACAGATCTTTTAAGTCTACAGATATGGCGCTCATGCGTTTGTCGGCATAGCGCCGGTTCTTAGCGAATTGTTTTTAGCTCACCGAGACAGGACGGTGGTATGTGATCTTTTGTATCCTTTGTGTATTTCCATGCTTGCTTCGCTATATATATGCCTCTGTATTTCAATAAACGCCAGTTGAAAGCGCTGTCCCGTCTTCCTCTCACGTCCTCGTTTTTTGCGCTAAAGGCTTTGCCATTATGAGTAACGCTCATAAGAGCGCCGTGTTCCTCTCAAATTAAAGTGCTTCTCAGCAGTGCCGAAGGTTGGCGTCGATTTTTGTAAAACACCCAATATACAGGCTAACCGAAGAGCAAAACACACAGGGCAGTGGAGCACTGACAGCTACTGCGGTTTTGAAGTCTCCTCGCACATTTAAGCTTGAAGAGATATCAGGTGCTGAACGCCAAATTGGGATTGCCTTTGAAGTATCATCTATTCCTTTATCGGAAACTCTAAACAGCGCTGATGTGGGCGCACTAATTGATGTGTTTCCTACTTTTGACATCATTTATAATAAAATATTTCAAGCTCGAAATAAAATTACGGGACAGTAGCGCGAAACGCCACATTTTGTTGATTAGCGCCACTAACGTTTAAATGAGCTACCATATTAACTTGATATTTACGTTGTATGATCCGCCTCATCTTGATTACAAATTTTAGGGTACAACATATTGGCTCATTATAAGCGTAGAAACAAATTGGTAAGCGAGCTTTGATGAACGAATGAGCACTCGAAGACGCGAAATTCTGGAAGCCACATTTTCATACCTGTGCGGCTGAATCAACCCAGCGTCCTTGATTAACACAATTTTTTATGTATTGCAGCTGCGTATAGATATTACTGTATGGTGTTTAGGAATTTTTAAAACGCGGTCATTTAGCGTGAATTATTTTAGCAGGAGGCTACACGTGTAGCAAAACAAGACGTTGTGATGTTGCGGAAGAACTAGAGGAAAGTTAATGACTTGCTACTTGCTCTAAAGCTCTACCTTGCTTTGCTGATTTACAGGATGGCCTGAGCGTACACGAGACAAACAATGACCCCCGATAGCGCTCAGAAATACCAACAAAACACTAGAGAAACGCAAAGAGCGCCGGTGCCATCTGGCGATTCGGTGTACTTCGAGGTGCCCACCAAAAACAGTGCAGAAAATGAGAATATGAAACGCAGAAACTGTATAAAAAGTCTCGCGTACATATGTGAGCGTCGTGCCCTGTCCGGTAGGCATGAACAGATATTTGAGGACACATAGTGACAATGGAGCAAGCTCCATTCGGTTTGGGCTGCAGTCTCGGTCATTGTGTTCACACGCTACGAATCACAGCAGATGGCATGTCCCTTCAGCACGGCTGAGCTGAAGAGCAGCGACTGCGACATTAAAACGGAAACGCAGGAAAGCCAAAGCTATCGCGTAGCCAGGCTACGCGTGCAGCCCGGTGGTGGACTTGCGTAGACTGTAGTGTGACACGGAAGAAAACAGTGCTTGGGTCGATCTGTGTATGGTGTCTGAAGAGGATTGCAACCATTGTCTAGATGTCCATGGAACAAACTTTGTTTATATTCGTTGCAAGCATGACCACTTTGTAATTTTGGAAGGACGCCTGATTTTAGCCTTGTGGGTTGGGTAAAATGCGACATTTAAAATTTTCAGATTTCATTAAATTTCACTATAGTTCTATTCAACGGGGATTTTCACACTTGGCGACCGTGATGCTAGGATGGCGTCCAATAATTCGGCAGTACTTGGGTTCTGATATCTGTGAGTGACAAGGAATAGCCGCGATTCGCATATTTCTTTCGCGTTTCGCCCCGCTCTCCGCTCAACGGCGCGCAAAAATGGAAGCGCCGGCGATAGTTGTAAAGGGTATTTATTTCGTCAAATGAAGCAAACATCATTACGTTGATACTTTTTCATCAAGAGCGGATTCTGCTGTCCTTTGTAAAAAAAAAGCCTGAATGGTGGCTGGTTTTCGATCGTCGGCTTTACAAACACCCCGTTTGGTCCTATAAAAAACGCGGCTCGAAACAGCGTAGGCCAGAAAACCGCGGACGTAAACAGATGTTTATGTTATCAAAGATGTTCTTATTTTTAGCCTTTGAAGAGCAATGTGTAAGAAGCGCAGCACGTTATAGTCAGGTAAATTGACCCTTGTTGTGATTAGCCCTTAATTTATTTGCTATAAACCATAAACGCGTCCACTGTGCGATTTCAGTGCACGTTAAGGAACCCCGGGTGGTCGAAATTTCCGGAGCCCTTCACTACGGCGTCGCCCGTAGCCTGAGTTGCGTTGGGACGTTAAATCCCCACGAAGAAAACCAAACCTAGAATTATATTTATGGCTCGGGTTGTCACAGCCGCATCGCATGGGAAAAAAAGTAGATGGTACCGGCATACCAAAAACGGAAAAAGTTCATTCATTTACCTGTTGTGTTTGGATAAGGGCAAGAAATGAGTTTTATTCATATTGATAATAGGAGGCAGACTAAAATCATTATCAGTATCATCCTGATTAAGCGCACTGCAGGCAATGTCGCAGTCACTAACGAATACACACCAACTAGCCCAACTGTCTTCCATGATTATTACACTGACATGTTAATTAGGTTGTGGCTCATCGGCTCATCTGCTGAAAGCCTCTTACGGTAAAGAGAAATTCTGTTAAAGTGGTCAGATTATTTTCTGCCTGCAAAAAACGGTGCCTGGTGTGGAGTTAACCGGCCTAATTACAACCCGGAGTAAGTCCCCATTGTCTGTGAAGCGCCTTGAAGTGTCTTCCATCAATTTATACGCGACGTATGCTTCGCAACTAGGGCTTTTGCTTACGATGCAGTATTTACGTTTTGAAGCTTCCAATCAAGGTACAGGAGCTGCATTTGTCACCAAAACCAAATTCATTGCAGTGTATCCGGGCGATGAAGTGAGGTGGCACTTAGCATACCTGAAAAGCCGTAAAATATTCCAGGAGTCAATCAGATGAGACAAACAAAATATGTGCGGAAAGCGCGAAACGTGGAAAATTTCGCTCCCATAACTCACCACGTCTCTTCACCCTCGAGCTATATAAGCAATAATTATAAGTGTAAAATTAACACACAGACTTTGCGTCAGAGAACAAACGAAGGTTAATGACATCCCAGTCGAAATCACGAAGAGATTGGATTGGGAAGAGCATGTAGTGCGAAGGCAAAATAAGCGATGGTCCTTAAAGGCAATGGACTGGATTCCAAAAGAAGGCAACCCTAGCAGGGCCTGGCACAAAGTTAGGTAGCCTCAGTTTCAGGTGAGCGCACTCATCTACCGAGCGAATGGAAGCTAGTGAGAGCACTTTAATGCCTTTATAGAGCCTTCCTCGGGTGAGCTTAATGATTTAGCAATGACGCTGCTTGTCCAAGTGCTAGAATAGCCCGACACTCCTAACTTGACGTTATCTTATGAAGGTGATCTCGTTCAGCATGAAGCAGGAGCAGAACTGGTGTAAGCAGTAACAGGCGCGAGAGAGTAGTTCAGATTCTTGTGTTACAGTGGGTTGCTGGTGGGCCTATGGAAGCGCTGCTGTAGAATTCGAGGAGGGTATCATCAGGCAAAAATTGGACCGAGATGGTGTCAGTGATAAAAACTGCACCATAGACGAAACACAGATGGCTTGTCTCATGTATATCTGCCTTTTCTACGGTTCTGGTCCCTAGTGCAGTTTTTAATGTTCGAAATTGCATAGTCACGTACAAACGCCTTGATGCGTGTTAAGTTGCTGATTCCCAGACGTGGCTCCAGGAATGTAAAATCTGTATCTCTGCCATCTCTGCCATCGCTAAACTCTGCCTAGATTGAACTCTCATTACCCTGCCTAAGACAATCAATGAATAGATAGGCCAGGATTTGCTGCCATTTTATCGCACGGATAGCTGACGAGAAGTCCTGGAGAGCTTTTGGTAACAAACTGCTTCTCTCGTTTTCTTTAATTACTGGGCCCGCATTGAATGTTTACGAAAGCGCCACCTATATGCAACAGTGCCCATAGCAGCGTCACCTGCTTTCATGCGCAGGCGATTTCTTCAGAAAATTCCTTAATAAGCCTTTTCAGGACCTTCGCATCAACTCCAGCGCTTCAGCAATACATATACTTCGCAACTACGTTGCTTTTACGATGATTAGATGAACTTAGCTCGCGTTGTTCCTAATGAGAGGTACGGAGGGTTCCGAAAGAAGTGAGTGTGAAACGCCATCCACTACTTTCTGTATTCGTAGTCTAGAGGACAGCCTCTTTGAAGTTAATCATCTTTGAATCTGCGCTCACGGTGGCATAGGCGCTACATGAAAGGTGATAGTGAATTAGCATTGCGAAACGACGATGCCGAGCCATTTTCTGACAAAGCAGCACAAAAGAGCAAGAAGGTCAAATCACAGCAAGTGTGTGCTCAGCGCCAGGATCTGAAAGACAAATGCCAAGGTCAATTTATGCGCAAAGCCCTGCTACCCTAAGACAGTCCGGAGCCTGAGCAACGAATCTCGTGAAAGATAGGGTAAAAATTTCAATATACTGTGGGCGGGAACGGCTCGAAGTCTTTAGTGCCGGTGTGAATCCCCTCACATAGCGCAAGCCCTGACTGAAATTGAAGGAAGCGATTATGTGTTGGTAGAACTAGAGGAATATGCTAAATTTAGTCAAGCAAGCAAAGCATACACAGAAACACACCAAAGGGTCTGTTTAGCAGCGCAACTAGGTAGGCTACAGGCGTTAATGCTTTCTAGACAGTATCCTCTGCTACACACTTGCTGAAATGTTAAAGCAAACGATTCAGAGGGGGCACAAGTAATCCACATAAAAAGAGCAAGAGGAACGGCTTGTCAAGCCAACATCCTGTCTGACTGAATTATGAAATCAAATAAAAGAAATTATTTTCTTTCTAAGTAAGAAAGATGAATCTGAAGCAAAAGGCATGTGTCGCCTCACCAGGCCCCAGCTCTCTTGTAAAGGTTTCAGTAAAAAATTATGGTGGGGCAGGAAAAAAGACTGAAAAATAAAATGCCCCAGCCCGTGTCACTAGTATAACGGGCTTAAAAGAAGTGCCATCAGCACTCGGTGTTCCCAGGTGGACTCCCTCACAAGTACTGACCGAGACGAATGCTTCTTAGCTTCGGTGATCGGACGAGAACCGGCGTATTGAGCATGGTATGACCGATGGCAGTTTTCAGTACAGTGCACATAAAGAAGTAATAGGTTACAGTGAATGAAAGGTACGCAAACTGGCTGAAAAGTGGGCATAGCCGATCACCAAAGTACGCCATGAAATCGCATTTCATTTTGTTGGTGCACGAAAAGAAATTGACGAAAAATACAAGCCTGTGTTAAAGTATATTGATACCGATCTCAGAAAAAGTGCAGTAGATGCAAAATATAATCTGACAGTCTCAGGACATCGCAGAAAGAAACTTTAAGGGTTATGCATGTCATTTTTCATCAAGTAGCCTTTAATTATTTCATTAAAATGCTTTACAGAAGTACCAAATTCAAGATCACTGGAAGAATTGTTTAGGGCAGTAGGTGCTTGACAGGTAATTTTCTGTTTGCAGTAGTTGGTACGAGTACAACGGGCCACTTCTCTCTCTGTTCGAAGGTGGTACTGTAATAGAGAATTGTCTGAAATGTGGTGTACAGTCGGGCGTTGTATATAAGTTCGAACAAAAGGTAAAAATATACCTGATCTTCTTTAAAAAAACTGTGTGTGAGGAAGAGAGGTGCTGTAGCCAAATGCTAAGGACGGCCGTAATTCCCTTCGATTGCTAGTAACGCTTCATTTTTCCACTGATCCCTTTGTTGTAATTTCTTTTAACCGTAGTGCCGCATAGAAAAATACATTAAGAAAATTTGGACTAGAAAAGTGCGTAGCATATAGCCATACTGGTATAACGTCGGCAATATTATTAAGACAACCGACTGTTTTACATAGATTAAATAAAAGATTAGAAGCATGAATCTTCCAAGAAATACTCTTCTGAAAACGAGACGCCTAGAAATTTATGAATGCGGCCACTATCGTTTATTGTGATTCTGTATTGAATACTATTTGCACAGCGTTTTATGGCACTAATGGGCCCAAATATAATGTAGGTAGGTTTCTTCAGAATTACGATCGTGTGGTCGGCGTACATAAAAAGGTCGGGACAATATAATATTTGGAATATATGATTAATGCTCACTAAGAATAACAAAGGTACTAATATGAAACCTTGGGGAACGCCGTGGGTAATTGCTACCTTAGCGCAACAGTGTTCATTTATGCGAACATGCTGTAAGCGGTATTGTAATAGCTGGTGAGCATATCTGGGTGCACTCCGCATACACAGTAGCCTCGTAATCTATTAAAGAGTATATAACAGTTTTTATAGTAGTGTATAACCAACTGTGTTATTTATTTTTGTATCGCGCTTTTATTTGTCAACAAAATGTAATATCCGAGGCATTTTTATCACACCTGTTATTTTTGTGCATGTCTGCAATGGTATGAATAGAGATACGGTGATTTTGACGAAAATGATCATCCCAGGCTTATTTATATTTAACTTTGGCTGGTATGAAACCCCACCATGAAGATTAGGAACGAACAGTGAAATTATTAGAAATTGTTTAACAATACATTCATACATGTACCGCGTGCAGAGCCCTAATTGTGTGCTCCTGTTAGAATAAATTCGAACTTTTGAGTACTGGTTACAGCCTCACTTTGACCTCGCAGCTCCTAATTTTGATTGCACTGGCAATGTGAGAGGCAGCAAAGCGACGAATAATTGTGCGCGCGCCAACAGTTCTCGACAATATGGAGGCTACTACACAGCGAGATAGCACCGTAGATGGTGGACAGGAAGCAAAAGTTGAGCGGAACTGGGAGCAAAAGGGAGGCTTGCCCCGGAAGTGAAGTGACGGATAGAGACCGGGATTGCCTATTTAAGGAGCATTAATGAAGCTTACGCAGCACACATAGTGGCGTTTGTTGTGGAATCCATTTGGAGCTGTCTTAGCAATTTACACCTTGGCCACTCCATTTGCCTTGCAGCTCTATTTGTTGTTCACTCTTATGCAAATTTTTCTCCTCGCTACAAGTTTCCTACAATTTTTCGTATGACCTGTTCTATGATTCCATGCTTTTCCATGATAAATTTTATGGAGTCAATATACCATATGGAATCTGCACGGACTGTGTGGAAGCACGTATGGAAACTTACAGACTCCGTATGACGGAATGTACACTGTATGAAAATTGAATAGGAATTGTGTTGAATGCTTATGGACTCCGTACAGACAAGATATAGATTTCAATAAATTTTTTCTTATTGTATGGACTCCATATCCCATACTTTCATACGACCGGCTCATATAGAACGTTTTGAGTAGGGGAGGAGGAGGAGGAATAAGAGGAAAGGCTGGGAGGTTAACCAGAAGAAAATCGGTTTGCTACCCTACGCGGGGGAAAAGGGATGAGGGGATAAAATATGAAAGAGAAAGAAGAGTCACTATGAAAAATCAGCGTTCGTAAAAGTCACAGCCTACCATGCAGGCCAGAAGTTCGCAAAAACAGGAGCAGTGCCTTGGACGCCTTCACTGCCGACGATCGCGCAGCCAGTGGTCGAGAATCTTCATTTCTGTCAGTGGGCGTAGATCTATACGCTCCAGTGCACGGCAGAGCGACTGCCTTTCGGCGCTGTAGGCAGGGCAGTCACAAAGATTGTGGGATATGGTCTTGTCGTACCTGCAGATGGTGCATGCAGGGCTATCAGCCATATCGATTAAGAACGAGTAATGGCTGGTGAAAGCTACACCAAGCCACAGGAGACACAGCAAAATTTCTTCACGTCGTGGTAGGCCGGATGGAAGCCGGAGCTTCTGATCTGGGTCCAAGGCTTTTAAACGTGAACTGGAAAATTGGTCGGAATTCCACGCGGCAAGCGTTATGTCCCATGCAAGAGCGCGAAGTGCGTCTGATCTCGAAAAGGAGATCGACGCAAAATCGCCGTCGTGGTGAGCAGTTCGCGAGTGAACAGTTCGTTTTGAGTACGGAGTTTTCATTATGTCTAGCTGCTCCTTCGTTTAGTCGTGCTTGAGTTTTGCATTTTATGGCAAGTGTTTGAGGGGAGACGAAGTAATTCTCAAAATAGTGTTTTTGACGTAAAAATATTGCCCTTTCAACCTAGTATTACTAGTGTTGGCGGACACCAGAAAACCGGTGAATCGTTTTAAGTAGTAAGCTGTTTAACTCATTTTAATTATTAACTTGACAACTATTAGAGCTAGGCGCCTATTTGCAATTACATATATGTAGCGGGTCGTCAGTAATAGCCA
>JARKHS020002820.1:0-102764 GCA_030143305.2 Amblyomma americanum
ATTAATTCGTAACCTTCACCCTCCAGAAGCCTCCACCCAGCAGAAGCCCATGAAAGGAGCCCACCATCCACGAGAGGTTTTCGAGAGGAGGTTTCCAGGAGGTTTTCCAGAAAACCTCCACCCCTCTGCACCCTCCAGAAGCCCCACCTAAACAGCACACGCAGCAGTGGAACGGAAGAGTGATGTGGAAATCAAATTTATGGATGCAATGATAAGACAATAAAAAGCCCCTTGGTGTCGCAGCTGCGCCGCATCAATTCGTCGGCCGCCAATTTTTACGCCGTGAGCCTTTACACGGAGCCCATCCTAGACCTTCTCGTGACACACGCACGCACGCACGCAGCTTTCCCACCGCTTTACCGCGTGCGGCAAGGTCCGCGTAGCACCAAAAGCTGCGCCAGCGACAAAGCGAAGGGGGCGGACCTTCAACTGCCGTCTCGGACGAGGTCCGTGCTACAAGTGGAAAGTGGCAGCCGTATGCAGCCGCTGCGATTTGCATCCAATGAGCTAGGGCTCTCTCCGGATCGTCTAACTATAAGTAGACAAGTTTAGCCATCAATTTTTTTCTTTCAGATCTTTTTCCATCATGATGGTGGTGTTTACCAACCCTGCCCCCTCTTTGTTATAAATTGCAACTGAGTTTTGACACCATTTCGGTCCACGAAAGCGCAATTTTTGTCTATTTAGCCCAAATGTAACCGCAGTTATTAACAACATCCTTCTATCAGCTTCCTGTGGCTTCCCGGCACCTTTCTTCCTTCCTTCTTTCACTCCCTCCTTCGTCCTTTCCCTTACGGCGCGGTTCGGGTGTCCACAGAGATAAATGAGACAATTACTGCGTGGTTTCCTTTTCTCAAAAACCAATTTTTTTCAGCCGTCGCCGTAGCTCAGTTTGTAGAGCACCGGACGCGAAATTTTGAGGTCGTGGGTTCAGATCCTACAGGCAGCGTGGTTGCTTTTTCTTCTGAGTTATAATTAATTGTCTTTAAGCGGCAGATTGATCAAAGTATTATTCTTCCTTTAATCAGCACCAAAAATTAAAAATATTGCTGGTGGTTTAGCCCTGGTTAACCCTGGTCGAAAGCGAAAAGCTGCATCTCCCTGGCTACGTTTGCGGTCGAGTGACTGGCGGTTTCCATAGATCGCCATACTGACACACACACAGTAGTAAGCATTTTTTTATTCTTAAACATCTTGCTTTCTTCGAAACGACATTAAGGCGCTCACACAAGACAGTATATATTTAATATAGCTTCGCTGGTATTTACAACTGTGTTATTACTCGTTGTATGCGGAGATATGGAACCAAAGCCGGTTCTAAACGACGCGCAAGCCCTGCGGATAATTTCAGAAAGCCAAATTTAAAGAGACTGCTTTTCTGGGGAAAGGAAATGGCGCAATGTGAGACGCGTCATTTCCTTTTCTTAAAACCAACTTACATTTTCCTTCGATTACGGCGCGGTTCAGGTGTCCACCGAGATATGTGAGACAGGCGTAATTGCCTTTCGTTAAAACCAATTTTCATCTCATTTTCCTTCCCTTACGCGTGCGATTCGGGTGTCCACCGAAATATGTGAGACGGGCGTCATTTCCTTGTTTCACCTTTAGCTACATTCTAGGTCAAATTTGCGGCCCCGCTGACGGCTCGAAAAGCTTGCGTAGTGAAGCTTCTCGCTTCAAAATTGAAACGTTCCCCTATGCACCTTGGTTTCAGTGGCTGTTGGCTTCCGCCATATCTGTGTCAAACGAGCCCCTCATTTCCCTTCCCTTGTCTGCTGCTGAGTAGCATGTTTCTCGTCAGTCGGTGTAGATGCGGCTCTGTAGGTGAATCGTTTGGAAGCGTAGCAAGTGGCGTTCTATCACACGCGCGATTACCCTTCCCTTCAGACGTGCGCTTGTGTTGAGGTCACGTTCAGTGACCGGCGTGATGAGACCGTAGTTTCTGTCGACGACAGCGGTAACACTTGCCCCGCTCCGGGAAAGTAGAGCGTTCGTGTAGGAGAGATTTGTGTGCTGTTCCATCTTGATTTGCTTCGAGGTGGCTTTTATGCGGGTAGTTGCGCTCCACTTGTGTATCTCCAATCTCTCTGAATCTGCGTTTCTGAGTAGCGGGCAGTGTGGATTTTCGCTTACGTAACGGATACTAAAATTAGTGCGAAAATGACTGCGAACCAAACTAACATTTTTCCAAATGAACCCCTTCCAAGCTGTCTTTGCTGCAGCAAGAGCTGTGAAGAGGAGCGGCGCTCCTTACAGGTGATATAGCAGATACGATGCGTTTCCATTTTCTTCAGCGACGTCAGCTTTTGATAGTTATGCTCTTTTTTTTGGTCGTAACACTTTAATAGCAGTTTCGCTTGTTTTGGCTCCTAGAATGTTTTCGGCTAAATCTTCCTAAAGGTGTGATAATCTCGACGGTGTTCTTTTTTTTCTCTTCGGAGACCGGACAAGAGCCTTTTTTTTGTTAGGACAAAATACTATGAACAAAGCGCAGTGCTGTTAACTTAAAAATGAATCTACGCATCTCTCCGAATCAGTTAGTGCCGATGCAGCAGAATATGAGTACGTCAATGCGCTAAAAAAATAAACAGTGAATCTATGCGATGCAGTGCACGGATCATGTTATAGAATTTGCCTGTTGTTGTGCGAACTGGTTCGGCAGCTAAGCGCGTCCTATGGTAATCTTTTAATTGGACAGACTGTACAATATGTGAACATTCGTCTGTGGGAACAGAGAGTTCACACTTAAACAGCCGCTACCACCTCGCCGCCCACTGTACAAAGCGGCGATGTCAACCTTTGGATGATAAACATTGAATACTGCGCAGGTGTGATTATGTTTACTCACTCGTGGCATGCAGTGAAAGCAGTCTGCATTGCAAAGGTGAATAACTCGTGCTGTCAACTCCACTAACATGTAACGAGAAGACCTTGGGGAGCGGATTGGGAAGTGGCTGAATTGATTGGTTTTTGTTGCTCTTTTCCCCGAATTTTTGCTACCGTTGTACAGTTCAATGTTCGTTGTGTGTAACTTTAATTTTATTTTCTGCGTTCCAATTTATATTACGCTGCAAATGCAGCAGTTTTGTCCTACTTCCCCACTGTATGCTTTCTGCGCGCTGCCTTACGCCATGGATCAGCGGTCACATGTTCAGCTTTTCGCGTTACTGCGTTACCGATAGAGTGATACTGTTGAAACGGGAGGTGGCAGCCGCACCAGGCATTACCTCTTTACCTTGAGACAACTGGGCGCCGGACGCGCAGGACCTCCCCGCACGACGACCTCGGAGAGGATTGTATGCCCTTTCCGGAAAGTGGAGTGTGTGGTTGACTTGCCGCGGTGAGTGATGTACTGTGCCGCCTTTTCCCCTCCATGGAATAAATGGTGGTTGTTGTGTTGTAGAAAAAGAATGTGTGTGGTGAGTGATTTATAACGTCGATCAGATCACTCTGTTACAACAGATACCATAGGTGAACTGATACAAGAACAGAAACGGCAGTTTAATGCTTCCGACGAATAACTCGTCGCTCCCTGTGCGCCTTGCGAGCGTGGTTCGTGAGCTGGAGGAACTTGCTCCGAAAAGGCAGCTTAATGTTCTCGAGCACCGAATCGATGAACGACTTGGCCTTGGTCTCGATGGTGATGACGATGTACTCCTTGTACTGGCGCAGCAGCTCGGTGGTCAGAATGCGGCCCAGCCAGTTGAGGGCAAAGGTCGCGCCTGTGAAGCGCGTTACATCGGCCACCCCGAATTCGACCACCTGCGAGGGAAGAAACGCGTTTTCATTTTTCAGTCCCGATAAAACAAAACAAATGCAAAGCGTAATCTTCAATGTATCTGACGCACACGCACTAAGCGCACGTGAAGTCGCGATATGCGAGCTTGGTCCAGAGCTTTAGTACTTAGGGCTCAAGTCATGTCAGAATGCGTCACGAACGGCAAGCTGAACAGGCGCGCGCGTACTAAAATTATATATTCTTGAATTTTTTAGAGGGCATATAGGGAGCACGAGCGGTGCATGGGTGGTGTTATGCTCGCGCCTCTTTCCTGCTTAAGTGGATTAGAGCGCGGATTCCCTCGACGGGAGTAACCACGGCGGCGGCGGCGGCGGCGGCGGCGGCGACAGCAAGTCTTTTGTGGGAGCAGCTCATGACGAAGACAGCTCTCAAGGCCTGATGTAACGGACCTCCCAGAGGCGACCCGGGTGTAAGCTGGGTCGAGTCACCATGTTTGACCGCGGCATTCGTCGTCAAAGGAGCGGTTTCCCTTCACCGCGTGGCCTTGCGCGTGGCCCTGGGCCTTGGCCTTGTGGTCTTGCACCGATGAAGAGCAAGTGAAAGCCACCCGTGCAACCACCTGCAGACCGAGGGAACGCCCCTCGCGCTGCCTGCGCAACATAGATGGCATCCTCCTCATCCTCAAACTTAACACATAACGGGGGCGTGCCCACTGGAAAGGGAGTGTGTGATTAGAACCAAAGTGAAGCTTTCAGGACACCCCTTCCTCGGCAGGCCCGACCTCCATCCAGGGATTTTAGGGAAGGAATACCCCTTAAAACTCGGCAGCGAGTGCAGCCGAGAGACCCCCGTTTTGCCAAGAAGCTTCCTTTCACTGAGAGGCACTCTCAGTTGCTCTACTTCTACATTATGTAAATAATATTTGTAAAGTTTGCCGTGTTTTTCCTCATAACCACGCGTCCGACTTCCTCGTCCCTTCTCCGGCCCGACCACGCTACCTGAATCCTAACAACTGGATAGCAGCTGTGGGATGGACACGTCAAGTTACCGGCTCCAACGGACCTCGGCAGCTACGGGACTGACAGGCATGAGCTATATATACCTTAGCAGGGTGAGTTCCGAATGTTTTCCGCTCATTTCGCCAGAGCGCACTAGCACAGGCAGATGTTGGGTGCTGATTTGTTTTCTGGGAAATTGATTTAAGGAAAACTGTTTTGTTCACTTCAAGTTAAGTCGTTTGTTCTAGTAGGCTTGGTAACGCATGGTGGAAAACCACGATGGAGAAGTTAAAAGTGCAGGAGCTGCTCGAAATTTGCCAGGAGCTGCAAATTTCGCTACGTTCTGCAAAACGAAAAAAAAAGACGTTCTTGAGGTTATGCGGGAGTAGGAGGTAACTGCTGAGGAGGCCGACGAGGCTTGGGAAACGATTGTCGCACACAAAGAAGAGCAGAAAAGACGGGAGCTGCACGAGCAGAAAGAACAAGAAGAGCTCCGCTTGGCTCAAGAAAGACGGGAGGTCCGTGATGCAGAAGAAAAAGCGAGAGAACATGCTCGCAAAGTGAAGGTGCTCGAAATCGCGTCGAACGGAGGGAATACGGCGCGTCCTAGCCCCGTAGCTTCGGCAGAAGAGCAGGAGAGGCAGAGATTACAGGGTCGTGTCTCACCGTATGGCGTGGAAGACGATATTGCACCCTCTCTGGTAAATTTCGCGCGTGCATGCGAGAAGGCGCACATCGACAAGAGCGTTTGCTCGGAGAAGTTACTTCCTCTGCTTCCCGGCGAGGCGGCCGAAGTGGTGGCTCGTCTCTCACAGGAAGAGTGCGACGACTGCGACAAGGTAAAGAGCGCACTGCTTATAAAGTACCGTCTTTCTCCCGAAACTTTTCGGCAGCGTTTCAGGCGGGCAAAGAAAGGTGGAGAGTCGCCTACTGACTTCGCGTACCGGCTAAATGTCAACTTAAAGTGTGCCCGGAAATCACGAAAAGGTGCAGGAGTGCCTCTCTCTAGAGCAGCACTATAGCTCTTCCAGAAGATCTGAGGGTATGGCTGCAAGATAGGCCAACGGACACAGACCTAGACAGAGCGGCACAGCTCGCAGACGAGTGTAACGTTCTCCGAAACCTCCAAAGCAAGGCAGGGTACGATAACAAGTTAGGAAAGGGAGAAACCTTTTTAAAAAGGATCCCCTACCGAAGGGTACCACCAGCGCGCCGGGGTCACCGAACAGAGGATTCGGGATAGAAAGGAGGAGATAGCGAAAAAAAAAAGATAGTCACCTAGGTCTGCCGAATCGCCGAAGCAGCAGGCACATGCAGATTGCGCGTTTGAAGCGCGGAAGCCCATTGTTTGCTATAATTGCAACAAGGAGGGCCACATCTCATTGAACTGCAAACAGCGAATGATTGCGTTCGCGAGCATGCGAGAGTCGGAAGAAAACCTGAAATTGCTGGAGCCATACATGCAGGACGTAGTGATAAATGGGAAGAAATGTATAGCGCTGCATGATTCAGGGGCCACCATGGATGTTGCTCACACGTCCTGCGTTTCCTCCGCAGACCAATCCGGCGAATGCTACTGGATTAGGCAGGTTAGGCAATGAACAGAGAGTGTGCTTACCAATAGCGAAAGTGACTCTAGAGAGGGCTCTTGACAGACTAGACACAAAAGCGGCAGTTAGCGCGAACTTGCTGACACACTTGCCCTACCTGTTTTCGAATAAATCCGAGCAGCTGTTGAAGGACAACGGTCTCCCTTTCACCACAGGCTTGGCTTGCATGACGCTAAAGCCCCAACTCGATGGACACGTCCTAGGCGTACGGGCGGAGCGACTACGCCGAAGGGTGCACGCTGGAGCCTGTCTGCGCATGCGCGACGCGCGAGCAGACGCGAGCGAGGCGCAGATATCTGTGCATGTCAGATACCGGCGCCTGCGCAAGCGGGCTCCTGTTTACAACAATCGGAGGACCGCGGGGCTCTCGAGGACTTTTTTTTTTCAATGGCTTGGAGCTCTTTCAGGTTCCCCCACTTTTCTGCGCGGTTTAAGTTGCTCTTTTGGCTCCCCCCAAACCCCTTTTCTTCACGCCTTGAAATTCTTTCCGTCGGCTCAAGATAGGGAGCGAGCCAGCGCCAGGAGCTTGGAGATGCATGCCCCTTTTCGGCGTCCGTAGCGGCGCGCCGCTGGGCGCGCAGGCGCTCCGCACGTACGCGAGGAAGTGTTCATCGAGTTACCGCTTAAGTATCCGAAGTACTGCGCCTCAAAGGGACGCGCATATGAGCAACTCCTAGTGCCAGAGAAGTGCCGGCGGCAACTTCTAGAGCTCGCTCACGGAAATGCTTGGGCAGGCCATCTGGGCATAAAGAAAACAAAAGCTAGATTAGCACTCGTATACTGCTGGCCTGGCTGCTGGAAAGACGTTGAACAGATCTTGCGACACCTGCCACCGGGTCGGCAAGTCGATGGAAAAATGGAAAGCACCCATTGTTCCCATCATTACAGAGCACTTTCGGCGTCTTGTGATAGATATTGTAGGGCCACTGCAACTTTCCAGCTCTGGTTGTCGCTACCTTCTGGCCACGCTGTGCGTCGCCCCGAAATTCCACGAAGCCATTCCCTTGAAGGAGATGAGTTCTGCGTGCGTTGTAGACGCCCTTTTGTCAATTTTCTATCGCGTCGGGTTCCCTGCAGCGATAACGGGAGCGCGTTTACAAGCTACTTGACACCAACGTTCTTTGAACGATGCGGGATTAAGATAATCCGCAGTTCCATTCAGCACCTTCAATCAAATCCAGCCTAACGCATGCATCCGGTGCTGAAGAGGATTCTTAGGTTCCTATGTTTTGGACATAAGAGAGATTGGGAAGGGTGCATTCCAGCAGCACTCTTTGCGATGAGGTCTGTCACAGATGAAAGCACAGGATTGAGCCCCACTGAAGTCGTTTACGGACGATACTTGAGGACCCCGTTGCGCATGCTGAGGGAGTCAGGGGAGGGTTACGGAGAGGACCCCTGTGTAGTAGAGTATGTTCTAAAGCTACTAGAAATGCTTGAGAAAATAAGGCACATCGTGGAAGGAAATGTCAGAGCAGCGCAGTCACTGTCTAAAGTGTGCTACGATAAACCTGCACGTAAACGCATCTTTCAAATTGGTGACCACGTAGTGTTGCTGCGCCCGTCCAAAAGGAACAAGCTTGAGGTGCAATGGGAAGGGCCAGCTAAGCTGATATCCAAGCTTTCGGACACAAACTACGAAGTAAAGTTCAAGAAGAAACACAATCGGATAATCCATAGCAATCTCATGACGCCTCATGTGCAGCGTCAGGCACTGGTAAACATGGCGCTGAACACGCCAGAGGGAGAGATCTCGGACATACCCTGTTTCCCATACGAGGACTAGCAAGCAGCTGGCCATTAAGCTGCTAGATTGAATCGCCAGAGAGCCGCGTTTGAAGAAGAGTCAGCGAGGAGACATGAAGAACGTCGTCCGGGGCTGTGATGTGGTGTTTTCCAACAAACCAGGAAAAACGAGACTGACCGAATACGACATTCAGCTGTCCAGCGAACAGCCCATCAGGAGCAAACCATACCATGTCTCTACAAGGCGAAAAGAAATCATTGAGACTGAGATCCGCTGCATGTGCGAACTCGGTGTCATAGTGCCCTGTGAAAGGGACTACACGTCAACGATCATTATTGTAGAGGTTCCGGGCAAGGATCCGAGGCCTGGCGTCGACTATCGGAGGCTGAATTCAATCACAGTGAACCGGACCTACCCAGTTCCAGACATCGAGGAGAGGGTTGAAACAGTCGCTAAATCAAGGTACATATCCACACTGGATTTGGTTCGTGGTTACTGGCAGTTGCGACTCACTGAGCGTGCCAGCAGACACGCAGCATTCGCGCCTCCCGCGGGCACGTTTCACCCTGTAATGTTAAGTTTCGGCTTGAAAAGTGCTCCGTACTGTTTTTCAAAGTTAATGGATCAATTGTTGCGGGGACTTGCAGATTTCGCACACCCCTACCTTGACGACGTGGCTGTTTTCTCACAAACCTGCGAGCAGCACATTGTACAGCTGCGTATTGTGGTAGCCGATTGCTTGATGCTGGTTTAACTGTAAGGGTTGGAAAATGCTACTTGGGGTGCGCCGAAGTGAACTATCTTCGTAATATGTTCGTATTGAACTAGCACGTAGTTGGACGAGGCCAGCGCAGACCTTCCGAACTTAAAGTTGCTGCCATGCTGGAGTACCATCGCCCAACCACAAAATCGGAGCTCAGAGTTTTTCTTGGCCTAGCCGGCTATTATGAGCCTTATGTAAAAGATTACTCCGATTTAGGCAGTCCCCTGACCGACGCGCTCCGAGAAACTGGCCCTGCCAACCTCGCTTCAGACCAAAGGAAGGAAAAGGCGTTTCAAAGTCTGAAAACGGCCCTAAGCGAGTGCCCAATACTGGCAGCGCCAGATTTTTCTAAGGCCTTTATCATTCAATCCGATGCCAACACTCATAGCACTTATAGCACTTATAGCGGCCATTCCCCGCATTTAGCCGTTGTGTGTTTGTCTATCTGTCTGAAGCCAGTTTTGTGGCAGGCTGCTCACCTGCCCAAGTACATACCAGGTGTCAGGGACGGTGATCACTAATTTTAAAACTAAGGTTTAGAGAACCTTTTTGTGGCATAGTAATACCAGTGTTGACGGACGCCAAGAAACATGCGAATCTTGCTAACTAGCGAAGTGATTAACTAAATTATAATAGTGAACTTTTAACTGTTATCGATAAGCACTTCATTGCAGTTAGAGATTTGTAGCCGGCCGTTAGTAATAGCCATATCAGTTTTTTAGAATTTCGAAAACTCCATTACTGTCGCCGCTGTGGCACAACAAAATTTGGCTATTTCGACTAGTTACGAGCACTGCAGGGGTTACTCTGCGTGCATGCTTTTCGAAAGCGCATGTATTTCGCCCCGAAGTAGCCAGATTTTCTCGAGCCACAGCGGTAATGGCAAACGCGTTTTCGAGATTCTAAAAACTGATAAGGTTATTACTAACGCCTGGCTACAAATAACTAATTATAATCAGGTGACTGTCACTAATATTTAAAAAAATAACTATTAGAATATAGTAAATCATTTTTCTAGTTAACGTAATTCGTTTGTTTTTTTACATCTGCCAACACTGGTATTACTATGCCGCAATAAGCTTCTCTTTACCTCAGAAACACTTATTTAAAAATCAGTCACCACCTCCCCTGAAAAAACTTTATCTAGTATATAGCGGTTTATGGTTTATGAGGGTTTAATGCCCTAAAACGACTCGGGCTATGAGGAACGCCGTAGTGAAGGGCTCCGGAAATTTCGACCACCTGGGGTTCTTTAACGTGCACTGACATCGCACAGTACACAAATAAACGTACTTAGAAGCTAGAGGTAAAATGCGAGGTTCAGGAACGCTTCATTTTGGCAGAGATTTATTTTCAGTCGATGTTTCGGACAGAGCTGTGCTTTCTCAAGAGTGTTTTGAGAAGCGACATGCTCTGTCCGAAACGTCAACTCAGAAGCGCGCGCGCGCGCGCACACACACACACACACACACACACACACACACACACACACACACACACACACACACACACACACACACACACACACACACACACACACACACACACACACACACACACACACACACACACACACACACACACACACACACACACACACACACACACACACACACACACACACACTCACACTCACACTCACACTCACACTCACACACACACACACACACACACACACACACACACAGTCTGCGTTGCTGAATGGATCAGTGAATCAGTGAAGGCTTACAGAATGAAACGGTCACAACTAGTACGATTATCTAGGTTTATTTTAGCAACGGTTTCGAACGGTGGACCGTCCTTCATCAGGGTTAAAGTTTAGTCAACACTGAGATCCGCGTATTTACAGTACTGAATGTAGAGGGAAAGGGGATCTCTTTCTCTTCTTTGAGGAGAAAGGCAAGAATACCGCCGTCTATTAAGGGGAGAAGAGCAGGGTTGTAAAACAAGCAAGTTTGAAAAAAAAACAGAGGTAACAGACATGTAGCAGAGCCGGAGAGGGGTGAGTTTTCTCCGAGAAAATGCAAGCAAGAAAGGTTTCCTTCGGCGAGAGCGAGAAGTTCGAACAGAAAGGAAAAAAATGACAAAACTAAGAACAAAACTGAAAAACACAAGAAAAGAATAAACTGAAATAGAACAGAACACAATAGCGCACAAAGCATGATCCGCTCCCCAATGATGCAGGTGTTGAGGACTGGTGGAATGTAATTTACGGTAAGGTCTCAGGACCGCGTGATTTCGCACTGCTCAAGAGCAAGCAGTGACCGGTACGATGGCGGCGCGTCGCAATTATATATATATATATATATATATATATATATATATATATATATATATATATATATATATATATATATATAATTCAGGGAAAAGATTTCTTGGCACGGTCAGTAGTGAATAAACAGGGACCAACGTTTGAAACAATGTAATTTGACGTTTCGGCCGTGGAACGGCCTTCATCACAATAACAGAATAGGAACGGAGGACACAGAATATGACGGAGGGTGAAAAAAACAAACATACAAACATATAATGCACAGAAGATTAAAAACGTATCACACACGTGACTAGAACGCGAATGTGGGTCACAATGGCTGAACAGGAGGGCTACGTTGTGAAATTTAGTGCGTTAACAATCTTAGCTACAGAATGCGATGACAGATGATTAAACGTGTCATGCTTACAGTGCGAAGATGAGAAACCAGAATTACTGGACAGCAAAAACTTAAGCAGCCAGAAGTTGCACACTCTAAAAACACTAAAATTTACGATCACTAAATAACACAGGTCACGATAAAGCAGCATAAATGGTAACAGTATTAGCTTTTATTACATCCTGACAAAATAACTCATGACGCTATCTGCCTGTTCTGTCCGAGCACAAGATAAGAATAAGAATAAATAAGAAGCATACCCGTGCGGTGATGTAAAAAGATGAACGTAGCGAAATTTTAGCTATATGATGGAGCAGCAAGTTAAACACACAGGTGCGATTAAACGCAAACGCGGGGTGTAATATACATGAAGAAAAAGCACGAACAGAGTAGCCCTTACCATCGGTGGATATCAGGGTGTTTGAACTGGTAGGGTGCTCAATTTCCCCGTGCTTTCGTTCAAACCAGAAGATACTGTATTAAACTTATAGATCAGGAAAGACTCTCTAACTTCTCGGTCGTGGTTAGATTTAAATGCAGATTCCAGAAAAGTAGCTGTAATGTGATCAAATGAGCGACCTGTAAGCTGAACATGTCTTGATAGGGGCAGGTTTGGGAGGGATTTAACATGAGCTCTGTGGTTATTGAAGCGTAATCTAAAGGGGGTTTCTGTCTGGCCTACATACTGAAGGTTACATATGGTACACTGGAGTAGGTAAATGACGTTCGCACTATCGCAGGTGAAGTCACCCTGAATTTTTAAATGAAAGTTAGAACCCGTACTGCTAACGCTCTGAGGCGTAGTCATATGCGGACCAACTTTGCAGCGGCTCTTGTTGCTGCAAGGGTGGCGGCCTGTGGGTTGCGGAGCACTAGTTTTTGAAAAGGTTAGTATGTCCCGTAGGTTTCTCGATCTTCTATAAACAGCCCTTGGTGGCTCTACGAATGTTTCCTTCAGGCAAACACTTTGCATGAGAATATTAAAGTGTTTCTTAAGATTGCCGAAACTTTTGGTGCGGATGCAGAATGAGTGAGGACAAGGTTGGTATTCGAGTAGGAAGTATCTGGTTTTTCTTTAGCGAGTAGAATCCTTCGGGATTGTGTATATGCGTGCTCTATGGCGTCATCGATCAGCTGAGGGGGGTAATTTCGTTTAATGAGCGCGCTACGAAGTGTGGCGCAGTTGCTTTTAAAGTCAGATTGTTTCGAGCAGATACGTTTGAACCGAAGTGTTTGACTGTAGGGGATGCTGGTTTTAACATGTTTGACATGGCTACTGTCAAAGTGCAAATATTGCTGGCGGTCAGTAGGTTTTCGGTACGCCGTTGTAGTCAATCTGTTTTCGTGAAGCGAAACGGTGACGTCAAGAAAATTCACTTTACATCTAGAGTACGTATGGGAAAATAATATAGAATGATGCAGGTTGTTGAAATCGGCTATAAATGAAAGCAGCTCGTCTTCGCCATGGGGCCAAATAAGAAATATGTCATCGATGTAACGCCTATAGTAAAATGGTACTAATGACCTGCTTTTCAAAAATTTGGTTTCCAACAAACCCATAATTTATTTGCAATATTAGGGCCAACGCGCGTGCCCATAGAAGTGCCACTAATTTGAACATAATGCTTTCCCTCAAACTCAAAGTTGTTAAGTTATAATATCAGTTTAAGTAAGGTGGACAGTGTACCACCGTCCACTATCTTTTCAATGCGAGCTTCATTGTAGACGGCCACAACTGCCCAGATACCATTTGCATGCGGAATGTTCGTGTGGAGTGAGTGACGTCGAAGGTGACAAGCAAAGAACCCTGAGGAATGACAAGATCAACGATATCGGACAGGAAGTTAGTAGTGTCCTTTATGTAGGACAGAAATGTGGGCGGAATTCTATTAATTAGCGTGTCGACGTAACGGGATAGATTTTCCGTAACAGTGCCGACACCAGAAACGATGGGTCGACCCGGAATGTTTACTTTATGGATTTTTGGTAACAAGTAGAATCTACCAGTAACCGGACTAAGCGGAATGATTGAGCGAAAAACGTTTTCTGTAATTTGGTTATCATTATAAAGGTCTAGCAATGTATTCTTGAGAATTTCTTTGAACTGATTTGTGGGGTCATAGTCTAGAAGTCAATAAAAAGAACTGTCCGCTAGCTGCCTGTGTGCCTCTGCGACATAATCACTCTTGTTCATTACAACCACAGCTCCACCCTTGTCAGCAGGCCTAATTATGATTTCATTACGAGACGCTGACTGTTCCATTGCTCTAGTTTCGCGAACTGAAATATTACGGTGGAAAGGTGCCTTACTCTTGTACAGTTGTAGAATATCTTTTTGCACAGCACCAATATACACTTCTAGGCACTTGTCCCGCTGTGTTGGGGGAGCCAAGTGCTTGTAAGACGGCAATTAATTTCGCGAGGCGTTAGAGTTGGGTTGGTCGTAAAAAAATTCTTGAAGGCGCAGGTTGCGGGAAAAATTGTCCAAATCTTTCAGCAGCTGGAACTAGCTGTAGCCGCCTATAGAGGGGCAAAAACTAAGGCCACGGGACAACATGTTGTTTTCTTCTAAGGTTGATTTGTAAACAGAGAGATTTAATACGGTCGAATTATCTTGACTACTAAGTTCTTTGTTGATGGCGGGCACTTCCGAGAAAGCAGAGAGGCAATCTGCGGCTGTTTAATGAGGACCGAATTCATAACCATTGAGTTGTTGCTGCGAAAAAGAGCGCTCCACGTTGTTACGAAGTAACTTTCTTCTTTTTAAGGCGCTAAGTTCATTTAGTTTCTTGGTTTCATATTTTTCTAATGCAGCTGATTCGCCACAACCGAGTTTGTAATGAGAGCGCATTTGGTACTCTTTGTTAACAAGCACTTTCTTGGAAGAGGCATAGTGCTCTAAGACAACACTGGTTAGTTCAAGTGAGGTGGTCGTTAGTATTGTGTTCCACTTCGTTTTATTTCTCACGGACATTTCACGTATAGCTGGTTTTACTGTTAACCGAAGGCCCTTCAGAGCGATTGAAGCTGCTAAGTAGGTGCTAAGGGTGGAAATATGCAAATCATGACGAATACGTCTTTCGGAAAGTTTTCTAAGCTTTAGAAATCCGAGTGGAAAAGACGTAGATTCGCAGTTACCAGAAGCTGGCGTCGCTAGTCAGTCATGCTTCTCAGGCCGGGAGGAGTTCCGATTGGTACTGCGGATGTTGTGGTGGCTACCTTGGGATGTAGCAGTGGTAGTCCGACGTGTTGCCGCGGAGCGTGGCTTAGGCTTAGAGGTGGTCGACGAACTGCTTGAGGCTGAAATAGGTCCTACACTAGCACATAGTGGGTGAGTCGAAGGCACACTCGTTGCCAGTAGTATGCCATGCGTGGAGTTCCTTGAGCGTGGGGTGCTCTGGGCTGAAGAAGCAACTGCATTTTCATTGGGTGGCTGAAGTGGTGTCTTGTTCGTCGACGTTACGTTGCTAGTGCGGCTAGTAGATGGGCGGTTGCTCCTACTTGTAGCAGCAGGAGTAGCAGCCGTGCCGGCAGGTAGGTGGTTGGGAAAATGCTTTACAGAAACAGTGGACGCTAATGTAGGCCATTCGTTGATGCTGGACGGAGGAGCAGGAGGCTGGTTTTTTTTTTTAAGGAAGGACCACTAGAAGTGGGGCTCGATGAAAGACTGGGGCTTTGCGGCGGAGCAGGAGGCTGGTTTTTTAAGGACCACTAGAAGTGGGGCTCAATGAAAGACTGGGGCTTTGCGGCTGGTTACGTGGAAGAGGAGTTTATATATAGTCCTGAAGAAGACCGCACCGCGGTCGAAACGTTGATAAATAAAAGTGTCTTTGTAGAAGTGCCCACTTCTCTTAAATCTTTATTCTGCGGAGCCAACGCAACCTACGTTCGTAACATATATATATATATATATATATATATATATATATATATATATATATATATATATATATATATATATATATATATATATATATATATATATATATATATATATATATATATATATAAGCCCTATGGCAGCAAGAACGCCAGTGGCGTATAACTTGACCGCTGCACCACTGCGCCAGGCGTGGTAGGAAGACTCCCAGGAATCTATGAATGTAGAAAATGACCCATTCCGTATATATGGACATTAACCCATTATCGGCTTTCCGAACAACTGCCACCTGTGAACACTGGACCTGAACACCGCTACCGAAGTGAAAACCGAACCGAGCGCATAAAATTCATTCGCACTTCGTCTAACTATGCAAATCGACCATAATTTTTATTGTAGCGAGAGCTACACTTGGCTACCAGTCGAGCATTTCGCGGTGGCTGGTGGAGGCCAGTTGTGCACATGCGCCGTTACCATGGCAACCGGAGAAGAGCAGGAGGTGCGGCGTACGCTTCGCCGTCGCCGCGGCCGCGCGCCCGCTCCACGGTCGGAACGAAGCGCGCGGCGCGCTTCGTCGCCGCCTCGCCGCATGCCGCTCGATCACCCGAACAGCGCGTTGAATGCGCAGCATTGCGCATAAAAGGCGGAGATATTGGGCGGCTGTATTACAGCGTTTGACATGGATGCAGAGGAGGAGAGTCCAGCCGCTGCTAAACGGCGGTATAGACAAGAGAAGATTAACTCTTCCAATCCTGAGGTTGCCGCCTGGCGCTTGGCTACTCAACAAAGATAGATTTAGCGTCAGAAGACGAATAGAGCAGCGGAGACGCCCGAACAGAAAGAGGAACGCCTTGCTAAGCGGAGATGGAGCCTATATGTCTCTCATTGCTAAACATATAATGAAACTCATCCAGTAAACTCATCCAGGGAAACAGGCCTCTCGTTACGTATATGCTGGCATAGCCGAGCTAAGTCACTGCCAATTTTTTGTTATTAGGGTCGATTAAATGACAGATGCTTTCTCAAACCAGTGCCTCTCATTTTTTTTACGCTCTAAATGGCACGGCTTTGAGCAGCAGTATGGCTATAGTGCGATCATTCAAATGCAGCTATATAATGCAAGCATTTTCCCTCAAGCATGGTGTACCTTCGCACTACGATTACAGTGATGCGATATGAGGAAATCGCTGTGGAGGATTTTGATGGTAAAACATAATCATACTTTACTACAATCGCCTCCCAAAATTGTGAACCTGTTGTGCGGGTGCCTCAAGCATGCATGCATGTCCGGCATTGGCTCCTCAAGGAGGCAACCAAGAGTAAATAATTCATTTAACGTCAGCCTTTTGGATGTGCCCGTTTCGAAGTTGCACTGTTCTTGAATTGAGTCTGCAGCGAGTGGAAAGTCCTCGACGCATTTGCGAGCTTTGCTACGTACGCTACTTAGCTCTTGATAACAGCTCGTAAAATTGAACTAGGTCACCTTGAACTGTGTGAGCACAGGGACCTCATGCTTGACGCTGATCTCGATGCCAACCGTGAGGCCCGTCAGCAGAACATCCATGTGTCCCTCTAGCTCGAGCACAGAAATGGGCTTGAAGTGGTACATGCTTTTGATGGAGAGGTTGCCGAACGACAGCTGCCCCTCGATCGTTACGGTGAAAGAGTTCCGCAGCCGCAGCGCCGTGTCCGCGGACCGGTGGAGCCGGCTCAAGCCTTCCACAGACACGTTGAAGATGCGGCCGCGGTCCATGGCCACTTCGTCCAGGTTCAGCGGGTCCAGGGCGCCAGACACGCTCGGCTCGCGCGCCAGCCGCTCCACGATCAAGTCCAGCAGACTGTTCGCCAGCCACACGTCGCGACGGTACGCTAGCTCCAGAGCACGCTGGTCCAGCTCTGGTCTCCGTGAGAGCACATGCGCAAAGCAGCCGCGCCAGCCCTGCTAACGACCCGAGGCAGTATGCTACGCACGTGCCTAGCTTCAGAGGAGTGCGAAGAAAACTACATGTCGCCACAGATTTTGCAGCCTATACCTACGGTAGCGAGGCACGAAATGTTACACTTCTATCGCTTGCAATGTGCAGGTCGACCTATCATTAGTGCCGTAAAAAATTCGTAGACATATACTGCGGATACTAATGAGTAATGTCTCACTCATTGGAAACCTTCTCCTTCTTGGCGGATTCACCTAAACGTTTGACCTACAACGTTCCCACTTCTAGCTGATAAAATAGATCTCGCCCTAACATCTCTTGGCCTTCCTAGTTAGCTCAGTTGGTAGAGCGGCTGCTCCGAACAGGCGATGGTCCTGGGTTCGAACCCTAGACCAGGACAAAATTTTCTTCAGCTACGAAGTTTCTGTGATAGCTGTTTAGCTTTCTTGTGCAGCCGTGTCTGCGCTAGGGTGGATGCTGATGAATAATTACTCCCTTGTTACGTATAGAGTGTTTCACCTACTGCTTTACACAGTTTTGAAAAGTTAACTTTTTGATTTAGAATTGCACTTTTTTCGACATAGCACTGCCGTAGGTGTAGCACATCAGTATGCAGCTGACATGTGGTTACTAGCAAGCTGGTAAACTAATATTGAATAGCTAACTGTTCAACTATCTGTTATGCTCCTTAATTATCGAGAGGCGTGTAGCCACCCGTAAGTAATATTCATATCATTTAGAATTTCGAAACCGCGGTTATCCTCGATGCTGTGGCCCAACAAATTCTGGCTACATAGCTCCAAAATGCATGCGTTTTCGTGAAGCTTGAAAGCAAAGCAACCTCTCCAGTGCACGTAACTCGTCGAAATAGCCAAAATTTGCCGTACTTTCCGCAGCTGCTTCTTTTTCACCACACGAATGTGTTACCCCCTGCGTAGCTCGATGCATTCATCCCAACATTGCTTCTGACGACATCTATGTTCATGTGTTTCTTGTTGATCACTGCGGGGTCTCATCATGACCTACGTAAGCGAGAAAAAAAAATAATCTCCTACCAAGTTTATAAGAAACTCTCTTGCCGTCAATTGTATAGTGTGCAAACACTGCCCATGAGTCAGCGTCCGTCTAAACGCCCAGAGCGCGCACATTTAGAGCGCTCTGAGCTAGGAGCTCAATGCAGCAAGTAGTTTTTAATCAACGTCCTTGCGGTACGCGCAGTATGCACGGATATTTATCGTGCCAACATTTGTCAAATGCGACTTGTGCCTACAACGAACAAATACATGCCAAACAGCACACTTCGTTAACATCCCAGGCTGTTTTTCTCCGGAACTGTCCACTGATTTTGTCCCCGACGCATGCCATGCACGCTGTCGCAGACTGAACGCGTCTGTTGGCGTCAGAAGAGTACTCACTCATAGGTTCTCCGACGGAACACAATGTGATTAGCCAGATAAGGCATTTCTGCATGGTTCAGTGAGCGACGCTCTTCAAAGCTTCTTCCTTTCAGGCACATTCATGAAGCAGGCGGACATCGACCAACCAACCAACCCGTTGTAGTGCCTAGCAGCTCGTCGTCTTCATTCGAGCGTCGTCCTCCTCCGCGTCAGTCACAATGCTCTAGCTTTTCTGTCTAAACTAATTCGCCCTCATACCAAGCACACAGTGGTGTTCAGAGCACAAGCGAATTGGTGACAGAAGACGACGAAAACATCTGGCAACAGAGCACTTGCTTGTTATTCTGCACAGGAACTGGCTAAGTGAGGAGGAGGGGACCGACTAGGACAGAGGAAAACCTTAGAAGCTAAATTTGCGGAGAAACAGGTACCGTGAGGTCCTTAACGAAAGGGGCACGTTGTCACCGTTTTGAAGTGATGATGGCGTAGCGTAGCCCGTAAAGTCTGCGCCTAAAAATCGGTCCCGAAAGACGAATTTTATATTTGTGAAATCGGCCGGCAATGGCGACACCTGTGTGTTGTTTTTCGGTATTTTCTAGCTTATAAAAGTTCTTAGAGTGCGGTGCCTAGCTGTTGACACAGGGAAACTTTATTTTTCCTCAGTGTCCCACCTCCCGTGCCGAAGAATGTGCTACAGACGCCATTGTCAGCCTGCTGAGCTGTTACATCAGTTAGCGCAAACGTGAACCGCATTTCTTTTACTGCAAGCGTCTCAGTTTCAGCTGCAAAAGCAGGAACCACTGCCTCACATGAATAATCTGCTTAAACCTGCCATCATCACTTTATTACATGGGGCATTTTCACGTTCACACACACTGCTTACCCCTCACTCTGTCCTGTTTTGATGGCTGCTTAGAAAGAGCAGTAAATAAAAAAAAACATCCTTCACAAGACTTTTTTCATACTGTGTTCAGCATACAAAAAAAACTGATCCTTCATAAGACTTTTTTTTTCCTACAGTGTTCACGAACGGAACTGAAAAAGCCTCCGCACACTGTTCGTCTGTCTTTCAGCTTAGTACGAGCGGCACTGTTCGGTGCAGCTAGAGCTACTCGCTGGAACTAGAGAGGCCCACTTAAATGGTTGTCTAATGCGTCTCTCTCCAGACAATGCACTTCCTCGACGGGTTCATGTTGGACCCTACGGGGCAACGGAACGTCTCCTGGAACAGCCGGTTATTCCAAAGAGGAACGTTCGTCAGGAAGCTGGCCACTGCGTTGTCCGCACTGTTGTCCTCGCAGAGGGCGAGCGCGTAGTACACAAAGAACAAGTGGAAGACGCTGTAGGTCTGGAAGGTCTCGAAACGCACGTCGATACGCCTCTGCTCCTGAAAAAGGTCCATGGCGGGCTTGAGGGCGGCGGTGTGCTGCAGCAGCTCAAGAGGCCCCAGCTGGCGCACACCGTACTGCTGGAGACAGAGCTGGGCCACTGCTAGCAAAGAGCTGGACATGTCGGGCCACCAGACTCGGCTGGCAACAGGGCTGACGCTGCCTCCGCTGTTCACGCTGTTGAGCAGCAACTGGAGCAAGCACCGTACGATGCGCACGCCGGAGTTTGGTAGCTGCAGACTCTGGTCGGCGTCGTAGCTGAACAGCGTAAAATTGAAGAGCAAAACTGGAACGTACACTACGTTGCCGTCGAAGGTGCAGTCGTGGTCAAAGGCCGAGCCCTGCCAGCGGTCGGCCTCGTCTCGGCGCAGGCTTTCCGTGAAGCTGTGGCTGTGCAGCGTATAAAAGGAGCGCAGGCTCTGACCACGGACGACGCGCGGTAGTGCACTCATGTAACCTTCAAGCTTTTCGTGGTTGCTCAGCCAAGCAGGTCGGAAGAGACGAAAACGAGTGCTGTTGAGCAAGGCCTGCGCTCGCGCCCCTGAATCACGGTCCAAGATTGCGAGCTTGGAAAGGCTGTGGAGAAGCTGATGTCGGAGCGCTTCCAGCAGCCGCTGCACCATGTCGAGTGCATAATGTGTCTTGAAAGCAACCTTGCCGGCGTGCAAAAATAAGTCGGGTAGCGCTTTCTCCGCCGCACGTATGCATAGCCTCCACCGTGGCAGCAAAGGCCTAGGCCGGCCGTAAAGGTGGTGAACAAGCGTGTGGACCAAAGGTCTGCCCGATGAAGGAGCGAATGCAGCTACTTCAATCATGAGGCGAACGCCTAGGTAATTCATGACAATGTACTGCTCCGTATTGCGCACTAAGGTGATGAGTGCCTCGAAGAAAGCGGGCGACTGGATGTGCAGCTCTGTGTGGCTGCCGGAGTACAGTGAGGAGTCGCTGTTCAAAAACACTTGGACCAAGAACGCGGACAGCTCCGGCTGAGTCTTGATAGGCTTAATGCGACCGGATGGCAATCCGGCCAGCACGGTGAAAGTGTACACTAGCATCTCGAGGCGCGAGGCGAATGCGGCCACTTCGAGCGAGTACACTGTCGGATTTCGCTGCTTTTTGAGGGCAGTTATGCAGGCGAAAGCAGTGCTGTTGTAGAACTGCGTTGCATGCGCCTGATCACTTCCTTTGGGTGCCAGCATGGTGGGCACGCCGACACTCAATATGCCCGTGTCACCCTTCGTGGGATGAGCAACCGCCCGCATGCTGAGCAGGGCCTCGGCGCCGGTCATCTTCAGCACCTTGGCGGCAATCTTCCACAGCGACGTGCTGTTGCGTGGCGTAGAGCTGAAGGGAAACCCCTCGAGGCTGACCAGCCACAGCAGCTCCAGCATAGGATTCCAGTCGTCCAGGTCCAGCTGACGCGTGTTCATGCACTCGTAGAAGAGCGCCTTGAGCGGGGCGAAGTCCTCCGGCGAACTGCTACGCTGAATGAGCACGTGCACGCTCTGTTCCAGTTGGTGGCTTAACTCATCTGAGGCAGCCGCCGCGGTGATCCCTTTCACCGCGCCGCCACCGCCCTTCCAGCGACTGCACACGAAACGGTAAAAGTTGTCGCACGGATCCAGGTCCCAAGACAAAAGCCCTTTGAGATATGCGCCATCCAGCCTGCACGCCGTCGTCGAACAAGTGTCGTAGTCTTCCTTAATTGCGTCTGGACCAACGAAGCTTCCGTTTCCAGCAAGCAGCAACGATTTGGATGCACGCGCTGCAGGGAACTGGGTACTGTGAGCATTGACGAATTTGTTGTGCAGATATGATGCCGAGACTCCGAGCGTCAGTGCCAAAACGACCAGAATAGCTGTATAGATTACCGCCTTCTTCCTCATGAGAATTATGCGCCCGAAAGGCTGTTGTTGCTCAACCGCGGGTGGCTCGCTAAGTGGTGTAGCGCTACTTGTCTTCTTTACAGACTCGAAGGGAAAGTCGTGGTCTGCAAGATCGTCAGGGTGGGAGCCAGCTAGTGCTTGCGCCGGAGTTTTACTGTTTTCAGGAGTTGCGCGGCACCCGCTCAGTCCCGAAGCTTTCAGAACTTTAAGGACGTGCTTGCCGTCTCGATTGCAGCTAGCTGCGGGAGAGGAGCGCTGCAGAACATCAAGTTTAGAGCTCTTTACTCCCTTAGTACGCTGCATGAGGAGGTCGGCGCTCAGTGCCCTCTTGTTTTGGGTCACCTCAGGAGGAACCCTGCTACCACCGCTAAGAGGTCGCAAATTTTTCCAGAGGCCACCTTTCCGCATATCATGACATATGTATGTCGAAACTGAAGGTAAATGAGCGTCGCATTCGCCCATCAGTGGTGACAGTTGTTGAAGTGCTTTCCTCAAAGGGTGACCCGTTCTTAGACTGTTCTCCGAGTAATCGCCAAAAGCTCGGTTACCTTGTTTTTCTGTACCAGGCGTGCGGAACATTTTCTTATCAGGGAGAGCCACTTCCAGGCTGTTACTGTCCAATGCTGGAGGGGATAGGACGGGAGCTGTGCTTTCATATTCGACGAAAATCTGCGCCGTGTCGTCTCTTGATGCCTGATCGTCACACTTCGGCGAAAAAAGGCACGAGTCACGTTTTAACGAAGACGCAATTACGGCGTGCTCGCTTTTTCCCCTCTCCTGGGGAACGAGCACCAAACTTAACTTGTCATGATCCAGGGGTGCAGAAGACGTGCTGTGGTCACTTAATTCGATCCATGCATCTTGAACATGCTGTCCCAGAACGTGTCCACTTGCAGTAACAGAAAATATTTCCAATGGGTTCGCTAGACGCAAGTCCACGCTTTCTGTTCGATCCGATGGGGAACTTGTGGCCCGAGCAGAGTAGCCTGCCTCCTCATCGCCATCGCTGTCCCAGGAAAACCTTTGAACTCGACAGTCCGGAGACTCTGCCCCCAAAATTTCGCCTAGATCACAGTGTTCCGCGCGCTGTCTGCATTGCTTTGATACCAGGTCACAGAAAGGATTGACCGTGCAGGTCGTGCCGCCTTGAACGTCTTCATGAGTGAGTGCTGATATGCTGCCCTTACTTGAGTCAGCCTTTTTTTCCTGAGAGGCGTTGATGTTATCTCCCATAGGGGTTGCTTGCGTTGATGGCCGGCGTCTAGCCCCATCAGGTCCCGACTGATTGGAACTGTCGTCTTTGGTAGCGACAAAAGGAATTGTAGAATCAGAGTGAGTCTCAGGCTTTGACATCAGCCTGTACAGCTTGCGTGGCCTGTGTGCGTTACACTCGATAGTGCCAGCGCTTTGGGACTTGTCATAAGGCAGCCTGCGGCGACTTGTGAAGCGAACGGACGCGTCGTATATGGACGACGGGCTTCCGAAGTTCATCTTGGAATGGCCACGAAACAATGCTCTGGGCCAAAGATGCCGTGCGTCTCCAGGAGCGTCTCCCACACTCTTCCCGTTACCTGCAGTACGCTTCTGATTTTGCTCGCCTCGGTGATGACGTGACGAACGTCCCCGCGGTGTGGCCTCATCCTCACAAGGGTCTTGCTCTGCAGTCGGAAGCGCACCAGACGCAGCAGAGTTGCCTGGTGTTGCTCGATGACCGCTCGGCGGTGTACTCGTCATGTGCACAAAAAGTCGACGGCGCAACCGTGTCAGCCGAGTTTGCCAATCGTCCAGTCTGTAACGTTGAGATTTCACGGTGCTGACAACTGTCGGTGCGGTATTGGCAACTGTCGGCGTGGAACCACAAGGCGTGGCACTCTGACAATCATCTTCTGTTCCTTCTCCAAGCGGCAGCCGAATACGCCGCCCCTTCTGTCCGTAACGCTGGAGCCTCTCGGTGCTCATGTCAGCTGTCGGGCGGCGCCGATAGACGCGGCACACCGATCATTATCTTCTCTTTCTTCTAGTAGCAGTTTAATGAGAAAGAAAAAGCTTTTGAGTAAAGATGCTGCTTTTTTCATTCATTCATTGATTAATATCGATTGGTTTTTCACTCTTTCTTATCCAAAAACCAATCACCGCAGACTGCATCTCTATCATGCACACTTCCAAGGGGACGGTAATCTTATACGCCTGGTGACGTCATCCTTCACGTGATGGTAATGAACCGCGGTGCACTGTCCAACCTGGCGGCAGGTAAAAACATATTAAGAGTAGAACCATGTAGGACATTACTGCGAATTGCAATCGTCATTTTAAGGTTACTTTTTTTACTCGCCCTTGTATTTGGAACGGGAACAGATAATTTCGAATGCACAGTGCTGCTTCCGGGAGGTGCGCAATCATTTGCTGCTAAGCTCTATGGCGCGAAGGTCGTGTTTCCTAGCTCCGTCCAGCAATAGTAGTAGTCATATATGTTTCACGAAAGCCCACCAATAATTTTTTAGATAGGATTTTTAAGGGAAAACGGTGGCTTTTGAGCAAAGTAATACCAATTTTGTCATACGTCATAAAACAGGTGAATCATGTTGGTTAGTGAGCTAATAAGCAAAATTCTAATAGTTAACTTTTTAACTTTTGCGGATAGTCCTCTGGTTGCTATTAGATACTTGTAGCTGACCATCAGTATGCGTTTTTAGAATTTAGAAAACGCGGTTACCCTTGGCGCAGTCTCAACAAATTCTTGCCATTTCTCGCACAATTAAAAAATATCGCGCGGTCTGTGTGCGCTCAGCGACGGCCATCAAATGCATCACTCCCCGACGCACGTGCCACGTGACCTGCTCTGCCCCGCCCGCGCTACCCGCGCTGCGGCTCTCCGCTGCTCACTGCTTTTGCCATAGAGTTTCTAAATATTGCCTAGAGGGAAAGCTGGCGCCACCGTATATGCCAGTTTTCTTAATGAGCACTTCATACACCGTGGAAATGCCGGCAAGACAACATGGCGTGCTTGGCTTGGCCCTAAATCATGACTACGACTGCAGAAATACAAATTTTCGCAAGTTTTTTGTTCCAAGCAAGCTTTGTTTTACAATCAGTATGCCCTGTAATAAATTGTGGTAATTGTACATCGCAGTAAATTAGCAGAAAAGCTGATAGGCATAAACAACAGCCGAATTTTCCCATGGCGAGAGAAGGTTTTCTCTACGTACCGCCAAATATAGCGAAATATGGAGTGAGTGAGTGAGTGAGTGAGTGAGTGAAAGATTTTATTGTCCAACAGAATAAGCCGACCTCATACTACCCTCCGGATCTCCCTCTCAGCCGAGAGATGAGGACCAGGAGGGATTGGGGTGGACAGGGTCGCCGCACCAGATGCTGGCCTCGATTTCTTGAATCCCGGCGGTCTCTTCAGCTAGTCGGACGACGAGGAGCTGGTGCTCGGGGTCCGGGCTACGCAGCAAGGTCTCCCAGGCATCTCTGTATACTATCTATTTTATTCGCCCTGCCTGGGGATTGTGTCCACTCCCAAATAATATGGTCGAGGGTCCCTCTCGCTCCACATTTCTTACATTTGTCATCCTCAATTTCCGGGATAATATGTTTAATTAATATTCGGTGCTGGTAGACGCCTGTTTGAAGACGTCCACCCGCCGCCGCTTGCTGATAATTTTTTTGCGTTTAACAGACACGCTTTTTAGAGCAAATTTTCTTGCAAAAAAATTGTTAGTTCTTAAACTGCTACACTTTAGAAGCTTCCGTTTTCGCACGGTGAAAAACAGAAACGTTTCATTGGTGTAATCTGGCATTGCGGGACGCGCCCTATGTCCGTGCGTAGGCAATGTTCGTGCCGTGAGAAACTTGCCCGATCTCCCGCTTTTCTATGAGAAACTAGTTTGCGCGAACTAGGTGCCGGCTCTCGGCATGTCCTGGCACTGCGCTTACAGATTTTGCCAAGAAAAACATGAATTACAAAGCGCAAACCTCTCTATACCACAAGTAAGTGACGGCCGTGTTCATGCTGACTAGTAGAACATGCGGATATTTGCGTGAATTAATTCATGAAGTGCAAGTCGTTCTTGCATTCTAATGCGCGGCCGCCGCCAGTCTTCGAAATGAACCAAACGCAATCTTCGGCGAGTACGGCTACCTTAAGTTGCGCTCGTCGAAGTACTCCACGCTGTTATGTGTGGGGCTCCAACCCCATAGCAGGCCACCGGTGTTGGGGGATTACGCGTCGATCCCACCGCTGCCACCAGTTGTTAGAGATGGGCCCCTGGTTCGCCTGGACCGTCTCTCGCCAAGGTCGATGTCCACGGGTTCCGGATCGGGAGACTGCTGTTAAGGGGTGACGAAGAGACGAGATGGGCTTCGAGGTGGAGAAGAGACTGAAAGGGCTTATTTACATTTTTACATAGTGCAATAGTGAATCGGGAGCTGGTTGATCACATGCCAGATCGCTGCTTAAATAGGGTCCCCTGTCCCCAGGTCCCTAGTTGGGGAATTTAGTTCATTAAAAATTCGTCCAATCACTGTGATGTCGATCACGTGTCCAGTCTTTAGGGTCCGCCTTCCCCGACGTCCCCAACAGCACACTCTTGCCATTTCTGGCAAGTTATGGTCCGCGCTGTCCAGGCAGCAGTGATGAATAGCTCGAAGGGGGCCCCAAGCAGCGTCGAAGGTCAGTCTCCTGCACTTCACAGCGGTAGCTTGGGAACGAAAGGCTGCCGCTGCACTTTGCAGAAGGTTCCACGTAAGGAAAAGCACTTAGGTTAAGACGAAGTTGTTTTCGAAGCACGAGGATTCCGGCGTCGTTGGCTTAGTCAAACACGGCCGCGTTCGCCACGGCTCATTTGTAGCCCCGCGATGCTCGCCGCCTCCCCCGCCGTCCCCTCCGGGAGAAGGACGTCGTCATGTCCCGGGTGGGCCCGGCATTGAGAACAAACGACAACCAGGTTCCCGAAAGCAGTTCTCAGGCAGCGGATGGCCGTTTCACCCCGTAAAAAGCAGGGGGGGGGGGAAGCTCCCTCGTAGACGCCATCATCTGCATTCGTGGCGCCGCAACCACGTCAACGGCCCTTTAAAGCCCCCGTCGATTGATGACTCCCAGTGGCTTGAATATTCTTGGCATGTTGGCGTCTCCAAACGTAACAACGCTTTTAAGGTGTCTCAGAGACTCCTGCGAGAAATGTGCAGAGTGGTCACAGCAGCCTGTGTTCTCAGTTCACAAAAAAAAACTTCTTCCCTTCTTTCACATTTCAATGCACATATAACACAGGTTCCCGCCGAGCAAAACACAGCTTGCTGCATAAATGGCTCATAGTGAGGGGGAAAATGGAATTAGACCTAGCAGGCACCAGACACTGTGCTCAGCTCACTCCGAGTCAAGCGCCTTCGTATGATTCGGGTCTCAAATGAACTGCGTGCGTAGCTGCACTACACAACCACAAAGCGCACAAAACATCAGCAAAAACTACAGTGGTGAAAACGAAAGTTAACTACCAAAAAATCCAACCTGTAGCGCAGTCAACACGGCACTAGATGTCAATCCGGTGTGCTGTCTTCCCGGCATGCCTCGGGCCCCCATGGTGGATGAAGTGAAGAGCCGCCAGCTTTCCCTCTAGTGCACAATAAGAAGAAGGAGGAGGAGGAGGAGGATAAACTTTATTTTCGTCGACCAAGGTAGCAGTTGGTGTGGGGTTATAGCCTCATCAAGTGGCCATGAGCCCGTGGCGTTCGGCGACTTCTAGGGCTCTTGTCACAACCCGGATCTGTGTGTCCGAGTCAGAACTGAGCAATGCGGCCTCCCACTGGTCTGGATTCGAGAGCTGCACACCTCGCGGAGGGGAGTCCTGAGGGCAAGCCCACAGTATGTGGGATAGAGTGGCATGTTGGCCACATAGTTGACAGGAGGGAGAGTAGACCCCATGGTATATGCGGGCATATATCGTGGGGTTGGGGAAGGTGTTCGTTTGGAGTTGCCTCCACGCAACCTCTTGGGGTTTGGTGAGAGAAATATGTGCGGGGGGATATAGAAGTCTACCTTAACCGTAGTGCATGGTTATGTCATGAAATGTAACCATACGATCTCTCGCCGTCCGCAGGACGGGCGACAACACTTCCCGGTCGACGAATCCTCGGGCATGATTGTGCGCCGCCTCATTCCCCGGATGGGATGAGTGCGCAGGGACCCTGATCAATTGGATCGGGCGGAGTTGGTCCTTGGTGGAGCGTAGGAGAGATAGACTCTATGGCTTCTGCCGAGGCGGCGATGAGAAAGTCACGTGGCGCGTGCGCCGCGGAGTGACGTTCACTGGTGGGCGTCGCTTTGCGCGCAACGCGAGTGCGTGAGCCATAGCGTCGAGGGTAATCGCGCTTTCGACATTCTAAACACAGATACGGCTATTACTAATGGTCAACTACAAACATCTAATTCCAACCAGATGCCTATCTGTAATAGTTTAAATGTTAACAATTAGAATTTACTTAACCAGCTTACTGGTTGACGTGATTAACCTGTTTTCTGACGTCCTCCAACACTGGTATTACTTTGCCGACAAAAAATCATCTTTACCTCAAAAAGCCGATTATTAAAAATTTCTGGCGGGCGGGGCGGAGACCGTAGTGTGAGCCGGTCGGCTCATTTATTCTCCTCTGTCCTCAGACAGCTAGGCACTGATTCCAAGCAGACATGGAGCTGGAAATGCTAAATCATGCAGCCAGCCATGAAGAGTTCTTCGCCGCTTCCGTTCACTATCTACGGCACTCGGTTGCGGCGCACGAGTTCACAAATCACGGGGATGAGGATAAACTTAATTTGATAACAAAGGCAGAAACCTTCCCGGGAGGGCTCCTCACTCTATAAGACCCTCCGGCCTTCCACTCTAGCCTAGCCCTGTCAATCAGCTTGGTCTGTACACCAGCTCGTGTGGCCAGAAGGGCGTTCTCCCAAGTGGTTGAGGTGGGTGTGTGAATGGGCGGCACACAGATGGGATCTGGGGGGCTGGCTCCGCAGGTGATACAGTATGAGGGGAAGTGTGCGAGGTTGGACAAGTGAGGAGATGGGCTTCAGTAACGTAAGTTGGTTTTGCATTTTTGACAAAGGCATGGCGCTACAAGTACACGCACAAAAGGACGAGGAAATGAAGGACAGGCGCCTGTCCTTCGTGTGTGCGTACTTTCAGCGCCGTGTCTGTCAAATGACGGGATGGGAATGAGTTCATTCGAAGTTGTCGCCAATGTATGCTAGTGAACTAGTGGGGAGTGGGGAGGAGGGTATATGATGCGGCTTTTCCTGTATCTGTGCAACAGTGTGGTCGTCAAGGAGCTCATTTTGGGTGTGAGCGTATATATATGGTTGTGGGAGGTCATCCACAGGCGCCCGGGCGTGGCGGCCGCATTTTTATGAAGAGAGGAAAAACTCTTGTAGTGAGATTTCTGTGCACCTTAAAGAGCCCCATGTGATCGAATCAAATTCGCAGCCCTCCACTAGTGTGCCTCGCTGGATACAGTACATGTTGCCTGCAGACGCAAAAATCAATCAGGAAGTGAGACTCGGAGGAGGGTTGTTTGTGCGGACTAAAATTTCAGGAGCGTCGCGGTTGAAATAGAGATGATGGCTTCGGCGAATGCTTGTCGCCAGCCTTTGTCAAGGGAACATCCTGGCGCCGCCGTGTTTGGGGCTACACTGCATCGCATGCCGTTGAAGCGGAGCAGTTCTCGCTATTTACAGTGAAAGCTGTAATAGCTTTGTACAAGCTATGCAGCAGAAGAAATTTAGGGGGTACAACTGCCGCCGAGAAACGCGTTAGATGGACACCTCCGCCACATACCTCAAAGCGCGATTGAGGTGGCCACTGACCCAGTAAGCCAGTTATGAGCCTTTCCTTTCCTCAAAACTAGCGGAGGGCTTAGACTGCGAATAAGACAACACTTAGAACTTGACTATTCTCTGCGTGCAAGCGGTCCCTGGAGTCCGTGAAGTGTGCCGGGAACGCGATCGAACCGAGAACTGCAAGCGGAAGGAGGCCACGTGCGCATCCGCATGAGCGTACAGACGTCAAAATGGACGTCTGCAATAGGAAATGAAATAAGAATCAGGAAAACAATCGGAGAGGATTACAAACAAGGACTTGTCCGAACCCAGTTAGTCTTAGCCAGTGGTATCCGGAACAATTCTCAGACAGACGTCGATTATGTCAGGGTAGGGCAGATTTCTTGCACATTGTGTCCTAAAACATGCGACATACACAAAGCAGCTAGGACAGAGGATCTTTGGGAGACTGTAATGCACAGGTCATACTGATACTCAGCTGAGAATCATCCGACTGGCTGAAAACGCCGCCCGGGTCCCAGGACTCCAGCCGTCGTCTAGGAAAATGGCTGAAGCCAATCCTGCATCTGTCGGAAAATAGCTGCTTCTATTACTACTACCACTACCCTACCCCCCCCCCCCTCCCTTACCCACTCCCAACAGATCTTCTAGAGACACCTCTGGACCCGCTCTCTCATCCCCTCAGCTGATATGACATTATTGTGGCACCTCCCCAGCATGCTCCTTATGCGGCGACCCTCACGCCATAATCTCTCACATACTTTCCGGCTGCCCTGCTGATCTCCCACACAGGGACAAAAATTATTGAGGGATTAAAATCAAGAATGAAAAATAAAATTTCCCAGCCCGTACAACCCCCACAGGGACAGTCCGCCACAGGGACAAAAATTATTGTGGGACGACAAAAAGAACGAAAAATAAAGACAGTACGCCATCTCAAGTTTGGAGGACTCGGAGGTCCTGCTCTCATCTCCGGACCCGACATCGCAGCTTGTTGCGGCGACGCGGGCTGCCGACGTCGTGAACAAAAAGGACATGAATGTTTCTACGCGAAGAGGGACCGCGCGGTGGTCCAGAGACTCGGGTGGTTCAAACTCACTTGCCTCATTCAAGTTTTTCTGTCTGTCGTTTGACTGTACTGCATTAAAAAAAACGACGCCTTCCGCCCGTCTCAGCGAGCTGAAATCACCATATATAGTCTACGACGCAGGTGTATTGGAATCCGTGCAAGTCTGAAATTACCTAACAGTTCGTCCTGATTAGATTGCCGTTTTATAAGCCCTTTCATATTCGAACTATTTTGCTTCATATGCTTGTTCCTTTTCATTTTTCTTTAGAATGACGCAGTATAGAGCTAGACAATTTTGAGGAAAGGGAGCAAAAAAATTTTTTAACATGGCTGGCAGTATAAGGCTGTTATAAAGGGTTTTAATTAGTTTGATTTTTTTTTGTACACAGCTGTGTCACCCGTGGTGGACATCTGACCTAAATGTGTCACAAGTTTATGGTGGAAAAGAAAAGGTAGTGCTTCCTAATGTAAGGATTGAGCCCTGCAACATCGAAGAAACAAGTCTTTATAATTTTAATTTAGAATTGAAATTAGCATACAGCCGGGGGGGGGGGCGCAAATCGAGGCACTCTACCATGAAGTAGCATAAAGGAAACTGAAGTGCCATCTTCCGGTGAAGTCCTGCGATTATCGGTGTAGTGCAACACCTGATCACATGTCGGTAAAATGTTTTTATGTGAAAGCATTACTAGATTATGTCGGCGAAAAGGTGTCCGCAAAATGTGGAAGCAAAATAAAAGATTCAGTGATCATAGAGCTCGACATCTCAGAGCTACTGCGCCCTGTCCTTTCGTCAAAAACGTTTGCTCTCCTCCAAACACATGCTTTCGCGGGGTTGAGGTGTCCACCGAGATGTCGAGATCTGAGAGCTACTGCGTCCTTTCCTTTCTTCAAAGCACATGCTTTCGCGGGGTTGAGGTGTCCACCGAGATGTCGAGATCTGAGAGCTACTGCGCGCATTACTTTCGTCAAAAACGTTTCCTTTCATTAAAACACATGCTTGCGCATTCTCCACGTGAGCACACTTAAGTGCCCTCAGAATTGTTTTGTTCAAGAGTGCTCCTCATGTTTTATTAAAGTTTACGCTCACTTCAGTGAGTCCTTCAATGAAGAGCAACGCACTTTTCGCATCGCCAAAGATGTGCTTTAAGCTTTAGTGACTGAGGGCGCACTGTGTTCATTTCTTGGATAAAGCGGCAACCACAGTCCGCTCAAACTTTCGTCGACAAGGCTCTAGTTCGCTAAAGACAAGGCCTACATCACTGTGCCTTAACAGTCTGGGAACTGAAATGGGTGTTACTGTGTATTAAAAATGTCTAATTACTGGAGGTGAGATTTATATTAGTTTTTGGTACATCACTTCTATCAACGTGCAATCGTCATCGCTTTCGCTGATTATGGTTTCCAGAACCGGCCTTCATAAAAACAGGCGCATGCACTGAGCGAAAAATTCTCGGTAAAAATCGTCTGCAGCGTTTCCAACAAAACCTTTGCGGAATGAAACACATTAGACAGCAAGCTATCAGTTGCGCCGAAAAAAATCTGATTGATTGAATGCAAATATTTTCACTGTTACAGTTAGCCGCGCCTCATATTAATATGCGATTTTTAGCTCGTTATTAGTAACAGCTAGCCATAACAGCTTTCAGGCTTACAAAATTGAAATTCTTGTCAGCGCTGCAGCGCAAGAAATTCTCGCCCCGCACACGCGCCAAACTGAGTCTTCAAAGGGAGCTTGTGAAAAACCCGATTCAGTTCGTATTAAATTAACAAACATAACAACGGCATGCGAGCTATTTAACCTCTCCAGTTCACTTCTTCAAGCATCAAGTTTCACGCAGTGCGCAATACAGTCTTCCTTTGCTGCCTTGCTAAGCGACTAGCGCACATCGCTGTTTGGCTATTATTACCGCACACATAAACGTTATCCACGAAGATTGGTTTGGTTTGGTTTATAGGGGTTTAACGTCCCAAAGCGACTGAGGCTATGAGAGACGCCGTAGTGAAGGGCTCCGGAAATTTCGACCACCTGGGGATCTTTATCGTGCACTGACATCGCACAGTACACGGGCCTCTAAATTTCGCCTCCATCGAAATTCGACCGCCACGGCCGGGATCGAACCCGCGTCTTTCATGCCGGCAGCCGAGCGCCATAACCATTCAGCCACCGCGGCGGCTCTCCACGAAGATTAATTGCATAGACGCCTCACAAGTGTGGTTATAAAGGCTAGCAGGTGGAAGATCATAACTCTTTAGTGAATGTAGGTGGATGTAGTGTGCCAGCAGTCGACGCCAGTGCAACGTTTATGCGAGGCGTACACTGTTTCAGTACTAGCAGCGCACTGACATTAGCAGATGATAAATTAGACATTGAACGGCCAGTATACCCCTTTATGTGCAGCAACGACCCCATTGTAAAAGCAGCGGTTGTCGCTTTACAAGTTGCGGCGCGGTCAGTCGGTGCCTACTTGTTGCGTCGGATTTCACATATCCAAACGTGGCGCAAGCGACTCTAAAGGTACGAACACACTGGCGGCAAAACGCGCGCGGCACGCCGCCGGTGGCAACAAAGCCGCGTGGCAGAGAGGCCACATCGGACCACTGTTAACATCGATTGTGCGCGCAGCGGCCGCCGCGGAGTCACGTGACAGCGCTGATCTCGACTTGTCTCGAACTGCGCGAGCATAGGCGCGATTTCGCGGTTTTCGCGCGCTTTTTCCTTGCTCGGCTAGCAGGCTGCATACCAGCTCCTCGATTCTAATGTCTGCCCCGAGCCTGCTGAGGCTATCATTTTAGTCCTCATCTTACTAGGAGGGCCTCGCTCTCTGCTCTCCTCTTCCTCACTTGCCGACGGGAGGGTTCCCCTTAAATTTAGCTCTTCTAAATGCTTAACCTCCAGCCTTAGCTCTGCATTCTCCTTTTCAATCTTTTACAACTTCATCATTAGCATATGATTTTCCCTTGTCAGTTGATCTAGTTTTTCCTTTAGGCTTTGCCCTGCCACCTGGGAGAGCTTACCGTCATGCTTGGTTGTCTGTGCTGCGCCCTTCAGTCTCCAGGGGTCGTCCGGGCCTCTTCGCGCTGCGCCTTGCCCAACGTTCGTCCTCGAAGTGGTCTTGCGTAGCCTAGGCTTGGGCTTCGGCTTGTCTTGGGAGTCTGGATCAGTCTTCCCCAGGATAGCAATCTTTACGACCGTGTTTCCTCTAGCGGCCGATTGCCGATAGGTAGATAAGAATGGAGAAAAGCAAGAAAGCTTGCGAACTAAAATACTAAGTATTGAGGGAAGCCTAGGCTGGCTCATGCGCACGCTTCACGAGGAGGGGGTCATTGGAGCAGCTAGGGGTAGACACAATGGCGAACAGAAATAAGGGCGGGAAAGCTGCCGGCTGCGTCGTCTGGCAGTGGAACTGTCGGGGATACCCGGGCAAAAGGGGGGTCTCGCAACAAATCCTTACTTCACATGCAGCTCCCCCATTAGTGATTGCTCTCTGGGAGACCAACACGAAAAAGGCTGGTCTCAAAGGATACAGATGCTTCCCGAGTTCCAAAGGGGCGAAGGCCGGAGTTGCCACTCAGGTCGAGCATAATACTGCTCTCAAGCAACACCCTATGGACGAGGAGATAGAGGCGGTTCTAACTGAAATCCACTCCGGCAACCAGGAAAGGGAGAACCTTTTTGTGCTTAACATCTATAGATCCCCTAGGCAGAGGGAGGCATCCTTCACCCCCCTCTTCAAAAAAGGCACTTAAAATTTCGGGAAATAGCGAGCTCCTCATAGGCGGGGATTTTAATGCACGGCATCCGGAATGGGGCTATAACACTCACTGCACCAAAGGAAAAAGACTCCTAGAGGCCATCCTAATCAATGGGATCTCTATCTTAACGGACCCAACAGCTCCCACCAGATCTTGGAACAGCATCAAAATGGCACGTCAACAGATCTTACTCTAGCACATTGATGTGGCAATGTGGAATGGAGGTACACTGGAGAGAACTTCGGGAGTGATCATTATGTGCTGGAGATCACCATTGTCTTCAACCGAAGAGCTCCCAAAATCAGCAGAAAAATCCTTGACTGGGATAAATTCCGAGAAATTAGGCAATCCCTGGAAGTTAAAACTTGGCCTACTCTCAAGGTATGGCAGATGGGACTTAATAAAGACCTAAGGGAAGCAACAGATACTATTCAAGACACCCTAGCGGCGCTCCGACTGGACAGTCAACTAGCCAATCTCCTGAGAAAGAAAGCGGATCAGGAAAGGGAACTGAAAAGCCAACGATGGAATCGTAATATTAGGAGAGAAATCGCGAGGCTAACCAAAAGCATAAAAAAGCATGCCGCTGATCTGTGCGAAAGGAACTGGATGGAGATGTGTGATGAACTTTGATCTAATATGTCTCTATCCAAAACCTGGGCCATTAATTCTCAGGTATATGATGAATCCAACCAAATCCAAGAGGGAGGCCAGGCTAAATCAAACCAACATCAAGCATAATATTAAAGGGAGTAATGAGGAGCTGCTAGATAAGATTCGCACAACCTATGTTTGTCATGACCCAGGCTGTCTCCACTACCGGAATATGAAGGCGGGGAAAATAGAAGCACTGATTCTCCGTTCGAGGTTGCAGAGGTGTGGGCAGCGTTACGGGACGTGAAAAAAAAAATCGGCTCCGGGTCCTGACGCGATCACCAACACCACTCTGAAGAACTTGGATGATAATTCTATCTCTTTTCTAACTGAGTTAATGAACAAGATTTGGGACGGGGAGGGTTTACCGGAGGAATGGAAAGTCTCTAAATTAGTACTTATCCCTAAGCCAGGCAAGTCTTGATCTGGGCAACATGCGACCCATCCCTCTGACGTCAAGCTCATGGAAAAGGTGGTGCAGACAAGAGTCTCGCGCTACATGGAGAGCGAGGGACTCTGGCCTGTTGAATTGATAGGTTATAGACCGCATCTTAGCGCACATGACGTTATGTTAAGGCTTAAAAATTATATACTTGATGACCCTGACGGAAATAAAGGGGGCCCGGCAATCTTGGGGATGGATCTTACAGAAGCCTTCGATAATGTCGAGCATAGAGCGGTCCTTGAAGGCCCCAGTGAGGCCGAAGTAGGCATCAAGTGCTTTAACTATGTCAAAAGATTCTTAAGCAATGGAAAGACCACTATAAGCTTTGTAGGGCTCTCCTGCAAAGCAGGCTGGGCTCGGCTATAAGGGGACCCCACAAGGTTCAGTCCTCTCACCAACGCTCTTCAAATTTGCCATGAGAGGACTATCCCACAGACTAAATAAAATTGAGTGGCTAAAGCACAGCATTTATGCCGATGATATAACCATTTGGACAGCAGGAGGAACGAACACTGACATCTCATACCGACTGCAGGCAGCGGCAGAGAAAGTTGAAAATTGTGCTCTGGAGAGAGGGCTTTCCTGCTCCCCTCAAAAATCTGAGATCTCTTCCCTTAATACCAAAGACCAGATGAAGAAAGAGACTAGCTTCCCTCACCTATATGGCCCGATAGAGGTTGTCGATGGCGGTAGGTTAGTACCTAGGGTTGACACTATAAGAGTCCTAGGATACTTTCTCTAGATGAACGGACGTAACACAACCACTATCAAGAAGCTTAGTACCTATGTTGCCCAGGTGATAGGTATCTTTAAGCAGATCTCTCTCAGAAACAAAGACCTGCAAGAGCACTGTCTCCTGAGATTAGTGCAAGCATTCATATTGAGTAGGATTGCATACGCGACTCCATTTCTGAGTCTTAATTAGTCAGAAAGAGGAGGAGAACAAGTTAATACGAAATGCACACAAAAGAGCTCTCGGTATCCCACCTAACTCCTCAACGGAGAAACTGCTTAGTATGGGAGTCCACAATACCTGTGCGGAGATCACCAGGGCGTTAAGAGAAGCGCCAGTTTGGAGGCTTAGCTCCTCAATAGAAGGCAGGCAGATTGTCAATGACCTAGGGAGGAGCAAGAGGAAGCCCCCCGTATACTGCAGACCTAATCCCCTTAGACATAAGGAAGCATCTCAAAATTGCCAATACACCTGAGAACATGCACCCGGAGCATGATAAAGAAAGGAGAAGACATAGAGCTCGAACAATAATGAACAATCTTGCGCGGGACCCGCCGGGTAACACAGCCTTCTGCGACGCAGCCTGTGGGTCCGATGGCGCCTCCGTCATTGCCGTCGTTGATGGGAATCGGGAGAAAGTGACTGTAGCATCAATTAGCACCGGTGTTGTAGGGGTTAACGAAGAAAAGTAACTAAATATGTTACTCGTTACGCTAAGAAAAAAGGAACGCGTTACTACCCTACGCCACCTATAAAAAAAGTAACGCGTTACCGTCACTGAAAAAAAGTACCGCACGTTACTTTGCCGTTACTTCATGGTCACAAGTTTTAATTAGTGCGTCTTCGCCTTAACAACTCACGATAACAATTTTATAAAGCTCATATTTCACATAAAACTTCTAGCCCAAACAACCATTTTACGCGATATCCTGATTTAACGAGAATACTTTGCACAAATGCGAAGGAGCTTAGCAATGTTATAGTGGCCTAAAGTTTCCTGTAGAGTTGCATGTGATGGCTCCTAACTCTGTGGCGCATGGTGGGGTCATTTTCTGAATGTGACGTTAAACACATAATGGAACTTCATCATCGGTTCTAACTTCACAAATAAAACGTCGCTGAACTCTCAACAAAGTTAAGGTAATTGTGAAAAATGTGATGTTCCAAAATGCTCGGCATGCCTCCACTCTGTGGAGAGTTGTGTGTGTGAGTGGTTCGGGAAGGGGAGCTAGCCGAAGGCGAGTGTGAGAATGCGAGTTCGTGCACGTGTTTTGTTCTTTACGGCTTTTTCATCTTTTTTTTTAGTTGGGTGCGTCGTGAAGGGCAGGTGTTTTCTGTCATACATGCGAGCCGCTACAAAGGTCGTCGAAAGCACCTGTTTGTTTATTTGCAAAATCACTTCAGGCGCTCTGCGCTTTCTTTTAGAAAAAGGGAACGGAGTGGGCGACAACTGGAACAAAAAGTAACTTGTAACGTGACACCTCGTTACCGAAAAATGTTAACGTAAATATGTTACCCGTTGCAGGTCCCAAATGGTAACGAGTACGTTACTAAGTTACCGAAGAAAGTAACGCGTTGCCAGCAACACTGATTAACACTAGAAATGCGTTAGTGGCAGAGAAGGCTGCTATTGACCTAGCGTGCATCAGTACCAAAGCCAAGATCATCTTGTCTGACAGTAAGGCAGCTGTTCACAACTTTTGTAAGGGGGTGGTCTGCAGTCAAGCCGCCAAATTAATAAGAAGATACCCCTCAAGCAGAGAGGTCTCCCTCATATGGGTTCTTGCTCATGAGGGCATTCAGGGGAATGAGGCTGCTCACTGCCTCGCTAGAGAATTACACATCCGAGCTGCTTAGGAAGTGCCCCTGAGTGGGAATAAAGACCCTCTCATAAAGGACAAAAGAAATAACCCAAACACCTAGACTGGATAAGAGAATACTCTCACTTTCGGATAGGTCACTTACTACAAAGGAGTGCAGGGCCTGGAGCAGGCTTCAGGTCAACAAATTCTTTCCGTACTCTATACTACACGATGAAGACGCTGGGGTTCTGAGCTCTGCAGTAGCTGCCACAGAATGACTTCGGAAAATCAATTAATTTGGGAGTGACAGGATTTTCCTTAAGCTACATCACAAAGCGTCCCAGACCTTGCCACCTCAACACCTGGGAAGAGCTGGTCCGGAGCCACGACCCGGATCACCAAAGACTCATCATCCGTCAGGCGGCGACCGCTTACTACAAGACTCTCTCCGCGGTCTCTGGTGCTGAGAGCCGGCTGGGAGGCACCCCCTCCTAATTGCTGCGCCCCGACCGTGAGGCCCCATGATGGCGGAAATAAAGTTCATTCATTCATTCATTCATTCATTCATTCATTCATTCATTCATTCATTCATTCATTCATTCATACCAGCTCCTCGTCCCTCGTCATCTACCGCGCTCATCGCGTTGACTTCTGCAATGGCAGATGCAGACGACGTTGTTCTGACGACGGTGAGCGTTTTGGTCGTCCTGTGTTCTCTGCTGTTGCGACGGCGGCGCGCGCAAACGGCACGTAGACGAAGGTTTTGGGTGCACCCCTGCTGGCGCTACCAAGACGTTCAGGGGCAAGCGAATGCTTTGCTGCCCCGGCTGCGCGCCCGAGATCAAGGCTTCTTCCGATAGTGAGTGATTACAACCTTTTGAAGCGCGTAGTGTGCCGTGTGTGTGACGTGATAGTGATATTGTCTTTGATTCTTGATTATAGTTTCCTTCGGATGCCGCCTAGTTCGTTCGACACACTGATTCACCTAGTTCGGCCTGTGATTGAGCGGCAAGACACTCCGTTCAGGCGGTCGATATCCGCACACGATCGACTTGCCATGACAGTAAAGTAAGTCCAAAAGTCGGTGACCCCGTACTGTCACGTCACAGTGTCTGATCAGCAGTCCCTCGGAAAATATTGTGTAAAACATACTCTCACGACGCAGCTGGCGTACGTCGTGGTTAAGCGTGAGGAGGGCCGCCGAATGGGAGAAGGGGAACGCGCCGACAAAAGGGAGAGGCTCTCAGGGCGGCGACGCGCGCGAGTTTCGGGAGCCTCGGCCTAAGCGAGTGGGAAGGGTCTGATCAGACGCATGTGTCGTAAAGGTTGTCTCCCCTCGTTATGGCATGATTCTAGTTAGCCACGGCAGCTTGCTCGATGGGCCAGCGCCGGAGGCGAGCGGGCGTCCGGGCAACCTAGGCCAGAGCGGCTAACAGGACGCATGTGTCGTAAATGGTTTCTCTCCCTTCGTTGTGGCATTTTTCTAGTTAGCCAGGGCAGCTTGCAGCGAGTCGTATGTTCGATATTTTGTGCTTTTCTTTTGCGTTGCAAGGCGTGTGTTTTATATTGTGTGCTTTTCTTTTGTGTTGTGATATGTTGGGTCCGAAATGTGGCGGGAAAGTAACCTATTGGCTGAGGGTGTAGTTTTGGCAGAAGGACAGGGAGATGTGTGCGCGCTAAGGAGAGCGCGGGAGGTTGGTTGGTGGCAGCCGTACAGATCGGTCGTGTGCGGCCGGTGGTGGTACCGGGGTCGCTGAGTTGGAGAAGCGAGTTCCTTGAGCGGCGGCCGAGCAGGTTGGCCGTGTGGTGGTCGACGGTGGTCCGGAGTCGCGAGAGTTTGGAGTTTTGTCTTTTTTAGTTAAAGCTGAGAGGCCGAAATCTTTCGGCAGATGTAAATCAGTTTTATAAATATTGTAATAAATAACTTTTTGAGGAAAGCCTTTCCAAGTACCAACGTCAGAAGACCTGCACGCCTGTCTCAAACTAACCAGTCGCGAAGTACGTCCCCCGGGTCACTCACGAGACCCGCCCTCTACTACTCCACGTCAACATCTGGATGCAACAACGCCATCGTACACAAGAGAGAGAGGGAAAAATTCGTGACTCATACCGCACGAGCACTGTGATGCAACTCACCCCCGCCTCCTCCTAATTTATCCTTTGAGACGTATGTGATGAGAATACGCTTTTCAGAATTCTCGCAAACGGCGACACAATAAGAAATTTGTCATTCAACTTCCTGACAGGACGATCAACGGTTGAAATGATCGTAAGAGAAACTTGTGCTGCATTATGGGAAATACTCCAGCCAATCTATGTAAGATTTCCACAAACAGCAGAAGAATGGAAAACAATAATTGCACTGCAGCCCATTTTGTTACTGCGGAGAGGGTTTATAGTGTTGACAAGCGTCCAACTTGGCTTTCTGTGCCCCATTTGTTATACTGCTGACTTTCCCAATGCCCCCTGCATACTGACATTTCATGTGTGTGCAACTCCTGCATATCATAACGCTAAAGACAACTAAATGTTGCCTTATGCATTACTATGCTATTGTTTCTGTCACAGCCTCATATTATATTGCCTCTCGATAACTCTTTCAGGTTGCCACAGACATGCTTGTCGAGTGGAATTTTCCCTACTTCATTGGATGTATTGATGGGAAGCCTGGAATCGAGCATTCAATGTCCTGCAAATTCAGGGTCACGAAACTTGAATTACAAGATTTCATTCAGTACAGTCCTCATGGCAACATGCGATGCACATTACAGGTATGGTGCATTCATGGCAAAACAAATCTTTTGTTAAACTACTCGTTAATGGTGCATTTTTCTTGTGAATCATGAAAACAGTGTATTATATTCATTGAAAGAGGGTGCCATTGTATGCACTGAAAAAAATGAGGACAGTTCAATGCTGTAAGTTACATGACGAATTAAGGAGCATAGCGTAGACAGGTGTATGTTTACAATGGTTTGCTCACGCAGGTTGACAATAAGCATATTTGATTCTGCACAAATTGCAGCAGATGTTAAGATGTTAATCTCTGAGTAGTGATTGTGTGTGGCATGTATATTTAGTCAAACTATAATGCAGCACAGAAATGACTCTACGAGACTTGAATGCAGTAGTGGCTTCAGGAGGAGCAAGGTGAAAGTCATGTGCTATATCAGATGCTAAATGAGGCCATTTAGCAACCAGCCAGGTTGAGTCCAAGAAACTTCTAGGAAATTTTAACAATCGGATCTCCGTGTGCCGACTTGCCGCGTGAATGTCTAGCGGCTGATGATGCCGTTCCGTTGACGCAATGAGGCGAACGCACAGAGCCAAGGGCAATGAAGGCCCTAAATAAAAAACAAAACTACGTCGCGAGACAGCGCGCCGGCAGCGCTGTGCGAGATGTAGTTGCGCGGGCTGGTTGTAGGCTTTTGTATCCTTCATCTACTTTTAAATGCGATAGCACTACACTTGATCTCATAAGTTTCTTGCAGTACTATGGTATGTAGGGACCTTCTCAGCCAATCATAAGAGCGCGTTAAACGTGTTCCTCCGTGCTTCATAGTCTGCTTGTCGTCTGTTCGCGGCGTACAGATGTGGCTAGGAAAGAGTATAAATCAGTGCTATCTACGTACCACAAGCGTATACACGCTTATACGTACGTTAAACGTAAGCATTCTGCGAGTTGTTATGCCATTCGTCACATTCGCACATTTATCTCAGCGTGTGAAAACGGAGACGCAAAGATCTCAGCCCATCTGGCTGTTAGAACGGGAATCATTTTTGTCAGCAAAGCGACGCTCCTCTTAAGGCCAAGAAGCGGCAGAGTCGTCACTCTAAATAAACAATAAAGCAAATTTATCGCCCATATGCTTTGTTTATACAGGCGAGGTGCGACGAAGCGCAAGCCCGGTGCCCCATTTTTGACCAGTGAACGTACTGAAAACGGTAGTAACAAGGACGAATCCACTCCGAAGCGAGGGGTCCTGCTTTGAAGGGCACCGCTACTTTGGAAACTATTTTAGCGTCTTCAAATAGCGTACGTAAGGCAAGCGTACGGTAAGCAATCTTCATTTGTTATTTTTATTTATTTTTTCGTGTTACGACTGGGATGCATTTGCACTGTATGGATTTTGTCTATTACTGTGCTGAAGGAGTGACTGAAGGAGTAATTGGCGTTAGCGCAGAGGCGTCACGAGGGGGTACGGTCCGCACAGGGTGCAGAGCTCAAGGGGGTTAATAATAATAGTAATAATTGGTTTTTGGGGAAAGGAAATGGCGCAGTATCTGTCTCATATATCGTTGGACACCTGAACCGCGCAGTAAGGGAAGGGATAAGGAAGGGAGTGAAAGAAGAAAGGAAGATAGATGTGCCGTAGTGGGGGCTCCGGAATAATTTCGACCACCTGGGGATCTTTAACGTGCACTGACATCGCACAGCACACGGGCGCCTTAGCGTTTTTCCTCCACAAAAAACGCAGCCGCCGCAGTGTGCAGATCCAGCAGAGGAGGGGGGGGGGAGCAGCGACTGTGGAGGGCACGCTGCGCTTGTCGAAGAGCCTTATTTAACTCGGAATGAGCACAAGTTTTAAATTCCGAAGCTTGCATCCTTCTATGACTAAAGTCCGAGAAGGCACTTTGCGTCGAAATAACTTGACTATGGAGACATCTTAGAAAGGCAGGCATTGACCTCAAAGAGACCAAGCATTGTTCCGCATCGGGCTTCGTCACATTCAACTCAGCGGGATTTTGTTTCACACAGCCTTTTCACTAGACCTGCCAATATTTCTGCGGATACCCCTTTCTTTGGCATCTTGAGAGGAGGGGTGGGGGGAGGTGCTGTACTTTGAGAGCTATGAATGTCCAGCTTTCTCGGGCAAAAATTTTGAAAATTGGAAAATTGTAAGATACTGTTATGGAAATATTAAAGGTAATGGTCCATTATTCTGATACGTAGCAAAATCTTTTTTTTAAGTGTTTCCAGCAATCGCATCGAACAGTTAAGACTGCCATAGAAAGCCAATGGAGAACGCTTTCGACAATAGCAAAATGTTAATAGAACAAAAGTGTACAAGTCTGCCGTCGGGTGATCTGCGGATATATTGATTTTTATAGTGAAATCTTACATTATATGAAAAAACTGCGTTCATAAACGGTTTTCCGCTAAAAAATGCTTTTCTACAGAATTGCTGGGCTTGGAAAATCTACTTGATATCAAAATGCATCAAAGTTAAAAAAAAACGATCTGCAAGTTTGCAGCTTTCGCAGTTATACTAAATTGTAAGATCTATCGAGCATAAACTACCCATGAGCTCACATATGGCACTAACATCGCACACCAGACGGGTGCTTTTGTATTTCGCCTTTTTTTGCGCCATATAAACATTCCGAGTGTGTGAATGTGTTCACAAAGTGCGTGCACAATTTGTACATTCGTTCGTTCCTGATTAGGGTAATACAAGCAAGGTTCAATTATCAAGTTTTCTACCCGAACACGAAAAAAAAAATTTCGGAGAAAATTGCAGCCTACTGCTTATCAATGTAATCGTCTTGACATCAATACAATAATTCCACTTCGCCATTGTGGTTGCCATCACAATCGAAGGAGTCTTTTTGTTGCTTCAGGAAGCCTGTTTTCGACTCCTTGAGGGCAATATCGTCTGGAAATCATTGCCCGCTCCGAAATTTCTTCTGGTTATGAAAGAGAAAGTAATCCCCGGGACCCAGGTCTGAAGAGCAGGGTGAATGGTAAACCTCCATGCATCAACTTGTGATTTGTCACAGGTATCAGCTTGTAATTTCCGAGCCATATGATTTTGTGTAATTTCATGAAGCAGAAATACAGTTGCCTCACGACGCTTCGCTTTCACTGCTCACGCAATTCCACCATTTATCCATTCTGCTGTCATCGTCTTAATTGTGTGGCACGAATTTTATTAATAAAACGCCTCCTGTAACTATATGTTATGCTTCTGTAGTATAAACCCTTGTTTGCACACCATAACTTGGGGTTGGCACACCTTTCATCAGCCGTAACAGTTCGACAATAGAAGCCTCCTGCATTTTTTCTAGGCATGTCTTAATTCTCCAGGCTATACTGCTGGCCGCATGCTTTCTGCTCCGATGTCAGCGTTCGTGGCACTCATCAGGAACTAGTCTTTGACATCATCAAAACATCACGCACGGTTCTGTAAACCATGCCTACTGAAATGTTCACACCTACGATCATCCAAAATCATGACCTCCACATTACGACATATTTCCTGTGAAGACGTTTTGGCAGGTCGCCCTGAACGGGGGTCATCCGCAATTGATTCCCTACAACTTTTAGCAGTGGCGTAAATCGCGGGGGGTCCTGAATCCCTCTTTCCTTAGGGTCGAGGGGATACGGCATGTCAGCTTCCTCCCCCCCCCCCCCTAAGTTTCGTCCCGGACTGCTCGGTCGGCATCGAATGATACGAGCAGCGCACGAAACACGGAAAAGTCGCGGGAGCTAGGGGCATCTTCCCTTTCACAGAATGGCTGCGCATGCGCTGAGGTATCAGTGGGAGTATACATTGTTGGAGTTGAGGGGTCCTTGAGTGAGCTCACTCTTTTAGCGCCGCAGCTCCCTTCTCCGAATGACGTTGTCGGACTTGGTTATGAAGGGGGTTTATTTACATTATTTGCAAGATTTAGGAACCCATTGGAGGGTGATGGGGGAAGGTCGGAGGATCTGAGAAGATCTGAGGATGATCGATTATTCCTCCCCATGGCACTCGTCGTCCGGTTTTAAAAGGGACCGGTCCCTAGGATTCCCCAGGTTCGAGGAGGCCTTCGCCAGGTTGGGCTTGGCCTAACTTGCGCTGTCGTACACACACACCACTTCACATAGGGACACGCCCCCGTCACATGCCTCGCCGGAGAGAGAGGGTGCCGCTGGACAATCGCCCCCACCAGAGAGAGCGTTGTCTTCGCGTCCGAACGACAGTTCTCACGCTGTCAAGCCGGACACGTCTTCCGGGAAGTCCGAATGGGCGAGGCGCCGGCGAATAGGCACAGTTGAAGGGGTGAGCCACCCCTACTCGGTTTTGGCGGTCGCTAACTGCCTCCGTACCGAACTGTCGATCTTCCAGTCCTCCGTCTCGAATCAAATAACCCAAGCAGGGACTGACCGTGGGAACCAAGATGCCTATCGCCGTGCAGTGACCCTGGCTGCAGGGGTCCCGGGCCGATTACGCAGCTGAACCAGACGGGCTGTCGCCAGAAACCTTACAGCTCCTCCGCGGCCCGAAAAATCTCGAATCTCTAGCGTTGACGACCGCTGGGCAGGAAGAGATGAGATGGCGTCCGTGTTGGTCCACTGGATTGCAATATCAGCGCCCCCAAGGCAGAACCCAAAGCACCACCAACAAACAAAAGCGCAGGTGGGGTGTTCCAAACAGCAAAGCACTGCCCCACCCGCAAGCGCTCGGAATTCGCCAAAGAATCACCAGGCTTCTTGCATTGACAACAATACACTTTTAAAACAAATTGCGTTTAAATTTGGCTTAATTTTGTGCCGACTATGCGCGAAACATCCCCTTTTGAAATTTCCACAGTCGGATTACTTGAAAAAAAGTTTAAAAAAAAAAACTCACACAGGAGGAGATTCTTCTAAGTTCTCCCGCTTACATCAGTCTGCTCAAGCCGTAAGCATTTCCGTGCAGTTTCCCCTTCTTATAACGCACCGAGAAATTCTACTGTTGGAGAGCCAGACTCCATCTGAGCAAGCGACCATTCTTGGGGGACATCTGTCGCAGCCACGTTGCAGGACAATGGTTTGTCTCAAATACAAGCTTTGCTCCGTACAGGTAACACAACAACTTCTGCGCTGCCCAAACTAAACACGCGCACTCTTTTTCGGAAGCGCTGTGCGCTTCCTCTCTACTGGTCAGTTTGCGGCTGATGTACAGAACTGGGTGTTCTTCATGGTCGTAGCCAACTTCGCATAAGACAGCACCCAGCCCTCTATCGCTGGCATCACACTGGACTATAAGCTCTTTCCCATAGTCAGGGGTCCTGAGCAAGGGTCGGGACACGAGTGCTTCCTTCAGGCTTTTGAAGGCGTTTTCTTTTTGGTTATCCCAACTTACGTTAATAGGTGCTCCCTTTCGCAAGGCGTCAGTTAAGGGACTAGCCCGCTGTGAGTAGCTAGGAATAAATCGCGGGTAGTACCCAACTAATCCCAAAAAGGAGCGAATGTCCGTTTTCGTCCGTGGTTGCGGAAATGCTGCGATCGGGGCAATCAACTCGGATGGGCTCCGAGTTCCCTGGCCTACAACGTGGCCCAAGTACGTCACCTGAGCGCAACCAAATCTACACTTTTCTGCCTTCAGTGTCAGTCCAGCCTGTCGTAAACTGGAAAACACGGTCCTTAGGTGTTCTAGATGCTCTTGCCAGGTTCCCGAAAAAATAGCCACATCGTCTAAATAAGGGAGTGCAAAGCACTGCATGGTACTTCAGTACGATGTCCATGAGTTTCGAGAAGCTGTAGGGGGCATTCTGCAACCCAAAACGAAGCATTAAGGGTCGAAAGGTGCCCGCTGGGGAGATGAAAGCGGCATACCTGCTCGCGCTTTCTGAGAGGGGATCTTGCCAATATCCCCGTACGAGATCGAGGGTGGAAATGAATTTCGCGCCGCTCACCCTTTCTATCCTTTCCTCTATGTTGGGAATCGGGTATAGCTGATCCCTGGTAATTGCATTCAGCTTTCTATAATCAACGCAGAGACGAGGATCTTTCCCTGGGGCCTCAACAAGAATTAGCGGTGAGGTATAGTCACTTTCCGCTGGCTGTACAACCCCTAACTCCAACATGCGCTGAATTTCCGCGTCCATTATTTCTTTTTGCCGTGGATATACCATGTAGGGTTTCGACCGTACCGGCTCATCAGAGGTGAGCTCGATTTCGTGTGTCAGGAGGTGTGTCTTTCCCGGGCGACTGCTAAATAGGTCAGCGAATTCGCTCAACAACTGCTTTAGAGTGTCGACCTGGGTCCCGCTTAGGAAATCTGCATTCACGGAGAGAGCCAGAATGTTCTCCACGTTGTCACTAGCCTCCGTACCTCCCTTCCAACCTTGACTCTCGCTGCCCAGCTCTTCTGGTTCATTCAGAGTCAGATTGACGATCCCGCTGCTTTCCACGAACGGCTTCATCAGACTGGAGTGATAGATTCTCACCTGCTTTCCTCTGCCTGGAACCCTTAGCGCGTAATTCGTCTCCGAAAGTTTTTGCAACACTTCTACTCTACTGGACCATCCCAGTGAACTTCCAGCTTGTTTTTTCTCGATGGCCGGAGGATCATCACGCGATCGCCCGCGGTGAAACCTCGAAGGCGCGCGTTTTTGTCATAATAGACCTTGGCGGCCTCCTGGGCAGCTTTCATATTTCGGTTTACTAATTTCCTCGTGTTGTTAAGGCGGTCCAGTAGCTGAAGCACGTACTCAACCACTGTCTGGTTCTCTCCTGTCCATTCCCAAATTTCTCTCAGCATTCGGAGGGGAGAGCGGAGGGCTCTTCCGTACACGAGTTCTGCTATCGTAAACCCCGTAGCTTCGTGGGGGACTGTTCGTAAAGCGAAAAGTGTGGCCGGCAGACAATCCTCCCAGTCTGCTTTATGCTCATAACAAAGAGCGCGTAGCACTCGCTTCAGCCTCAAATGCCATGATACACCGAGCTGGATAATACACCGGATGATACACCGAGCTGTGTAACAGTTTTATTCCCAATCTTTCTACGAATGTGGTCGTCAAGGTGCTTGTAAAGACTGTCGCCTGATCGGCTTGGAGCACGGCCGGAAATCCTATTCTCGCGAACGCTGACAAAAGGGCGTCAATTATTTCTGCGGAGCTCAAGTCCTTCAACGGAATTGGTTCGGGAAATTTTGTAGCGGGACTTAGCATAGTAAGCAAGTACTTATAGCCTGATTTCGTTTTAGGCAAAGGGCCTACTGTGTCTATTACAAGCCGGCGGAAGGGTTCCGAGACCAATGGACCCATCTTTAGTGGCGCCTTCCATTTCTCTCCCGGCTTGCCTACGCGCTGGCACGCATCGCATGGTTTTACGAAGCGTTCTTCATCTTTGAAACAACCCGGCCAATAATATTCCATTAATAGCCGCTCCTTTGTTTTATTGATTCCCAGATGTCCTGCCCAGCCATTTCTGTGGCAGAGACTCAGAATGTCCGCTCTGTATTTTTCGGGCACGACAAGCTGATCAAATGTTTTGTTTTTTCTGTCCTGGTAGTGTCGGTATAGTAAGCCACCCTTCTCATGCATCGTTATGTTGCGTCTCGCGATGCTCTCTTTAGCTGTAAGGTGCAGTCTTTCCAAAGTGGGATCCTGCTTCTGTTATTTTATTAGGGACTCCCTGTCCATCTGCAGAAGGCGATAAAAACTACGCGATGTTGGATATAAAACGGATCCTTCAGCGTTTTCTGCCTCCTCTACCGACTTAGTGGTTGAAGTCCCTGGTCGCTCATCTGCTCGGTCAGCTGTCTGGCTTTCATTCCTCGTTGGTTCCCTTCCCTCCTCATTTGTTTGCAACGATATGCTGGCTGGTGCGTCTCTGGCTACCCGAGGTTCGGGAATCTGACTTAGTTGAGATGCGAGCTGACAAGTTTTCGACCTTGTCAAAGCTTGTATCACCCCGCTTCCGAGTTTCTGGCCTCTCTCGCGTAGCAATTGGTCGGATCGATTCGAGAAGAGGTAAGGATATTGAAGTGGCACGGCCTTCGAAACTGCGGCCTCAGTGATTAGCTCTCCAAATGGTCAACAAATTTTCACTCTAGCTATGAGAAGGCATACACTGTGTTCTTCTACTGCCTATTTTATCCACGAGAATTCTCCCTTAAAATCGTCCGTGGAAACGTAAGACGGATGGACAACGTCCATCGTCGCGGCGCTATCACGAAGCACCCTGCACGGTTTCCCGTTAACGTGCAGCTCGTGCAGGTATGGCTTAAGGAGCTCTAGATTCTCGGTGTTATCTTCGACGCACGAGAACACCAAACGTTGCTTTGTACACTTGGCTGCAAAGTGCCCGACATCATTGCCGTTGTAGCAACGAAATGGCCTACTAGCCTCAAACTTTTTTCGCGGCTCTGTCTGCTGCGTGTCTCTTTGCCTGTTCTTCACGCTTTTCGTTGCCTCCGATTGCTCCGAACTTCTAGCAGTTCGCGTCTTTCTGCTAGGCCCTTTATCTCGCATCGCGTTTCGAGCGTGTGACGCACCCTCTTCAGTGCTCAACCTTCGGCGCGAAACGTACTCCTCTGCTAGCTCAGCGGCCCTTTCAACTTTGTCGACTTTTTCCCTGTCTTGAACCCACAGTTTCACCACTTGGGGAATGCTTCGGTAAAATTTCTCAAGGCAAAAACACTCGATGATGTTGTCTCGGCTTTCATAAACCTCGGCTCCTTTTAGTCACTCTAGCAGATTCGTCTTTAGGCCATACGCGAAATCCGGATAGCCCTCGCTATCGTTTTTCATTGTGTTCCTGAAGTGCTGTCAGAAACCTTCGGCTGACAGCCGGTACCTTTTTAGCAGGCTGGCTTTGACTTTTTCGTAGTCAGCTGCGACTTGTGTGCTAAGTCTCGCTATGACTTCAGCTGCTTCACATGGCAAGAGTGTCAGAAGCCGTTGCGGCCATGTACTGCGAGCAAATTTCTCCCTTTCGCAAGTTCTCTCAAAATTTCGCAGGTACAATCCTATGTCCCTTCCACTTTCATAGGGCTGCATGAATCTGTTCATTTGATATGATTGTACATCGCTTGCTCTTTCAGGAGACCCGGCTCTCGTACTGGTCGCCTTTTTTTAGATTTTCGCTTTCAAGCTGGAATCGCTTTAGATTTCTTTCTTCTTTTTCAGCTTCCCACTTTTCCCTTTTTTTCTCTCTTTTTCCCATTCCGCTTTCCTTTTTCTTTTTTCCTCTTGTACCAAATTCCACGTATCTACCAGCTGATCGTCCTGTACGTGTTTTTGAATTGTCTTGCATATTTCAAGTTTTGTAATTTTGCCCTGTACTTCTATTCACAGTTCCTCGCATAACAACAGCAAGTCCGACTTTGACAATTTCATAAGGTCCATGACAACGCTTTCTCCGCTTTGGCAATGCTATGTTCAAAATGTCGCGAGATTACCCTTTCTCAATTGACATACACTTCCCAGTGATTCTAGATTATTCTCTCAAAATCTGAAGCCTGGCGAATCCTGTAGCAAAATGCCGAAACGCTTACCGGTTGACAATGCACGATGTCGCACGGTCCATCCCAGCTGCTGCCAACCAGTTGTTGGAGTTAAGGGGTCCTTGAGTGAGCTGACTCTTTCAGCGCCGCAGGTCCCTTCTCCGAATGACGTTGTCGGACTTGGTTATGAAAGAAACTGTACAGGGGGTTTATTTACATTATTTACAAGATTTAGGAACCGATTCGAGGGTGATGGGGGAAGGTCGGAGGATCTGAGAAGATCTGAGGATAATCGAGGATTCCTCCCCATGGTACTCGTCGTCCGGTTTTAAAAGGGTGCGGTCCCTAAGATTCCCCAGGTTCGAGGAGGTCTTCGCCAGGTTGGGCGTGGCATAACTAGCGCTGTCGCGCGCGCGCGCGCGCGCGCACGCACGCACACACACACACACACACACACACACACACACACACACACACACACACACACACACACACACACACACACACACACACACACACACACACACACACACACACACACACACACACACACACACACACGCACGCACGCACGCGCGCACGCACACACGCACGCACGCACGCACGCACGCGCGCACACACACACACACACGCACGCACGCACGCACGCACGCACACACACACACACACACACACACACTGGCGCAACTTTGGTCGTTTTTATCAGGATGTCGCAGTCGGCACGGAAGTGGAAGCACGAAGTTTACCTCATTAACCCTTTCGGCCCTGGCGGCGTCAACTGACACCACAACACAAATACCGCACTCGCGCCTCAGTAACGGACGAAAATACTATTAATAGTAATCGGATAGTTCCTTCGGGATCCCGCAGTTGCTATCGGCATCGCTGTTCACGCGTTTCCATTGAGCCTTCACGCGTTTCCATTGAGCCGTGCGGTATAAGGAAGAAGCCGCAGCAGCATGCAGGCATGAGTGAAGCCGAGGTGTAGCAAATTTGTAGATACTAACCATTCCTTTTTTACCGCTCCATTTTTCAATGTTTTGTGAAAGGTCCATCCAAGCTCGTATGCGTGTCGTAAATATCATTGAACGCGTAGGGGCTGCACCGCAACACGTTTTTGACATGTGTGATTTGGGCACCACCAGGGCTCAACGGTTGCCAGCGGTGGCCATCGGGTGACGTTAGGTATCTTTAGTCTAGAAGAAGTTCTGCTAGTCTTTTTGCGGGTGCACCTATACTGATAAATAGGAATTTTCGCTATCGTAGAAGGTGAATGTTGGGATCGAGCCTGGTGCGGATGTCAACGAACAGCAACCGTAGCAAAGGAACACTGAAAGGAAATGGAAGCCTGCACCTTGCGCTTTTATTTCTTTTTGTCTACCGCTCTCCCTTTTCTGTGAGAAGTGGCAGTAAGCTGCCAGAAGCGACCAGGGCACGCATACTGTAACTCGTGCACTGCCACTTGTCAAACACATGAGGCGTGCCTTCGACGCTAGGAACAATCCAGCGTGTTTGGATACCTTTTCTTGAGAACGTGTATTCTGTGTGCTCATAAACAGCTTCTGCTTTTTCCCCGGCCGGGAAATATCCGCGTCGCATAAGCCTATGGATGAGAGGGACCACCTTGTCGACAGTACAGAAGAGCATTTGGTCAAGATGCAGACACAAGAAATTATCTTCCACTTTAAGAATTCTTCTATAGTAAACAGCTGGTTTTTAAACAGGCTCAAGCCGGATGCATTGTGCCACGCGCAAGCTGAGAACTTCGATGTGCTGCTCACGCGCTGAGCGCTATTGAAGTGCTTCATGAAGCTCGATAGAAGAGGGCGTTACAGATTTACACATTTAGGGAAAACCTTCATCTTGTCCACAGTCGTCTAGGGAGGCTATGCAAGTTTTGAATATGTGTGCTGTTGACGTGGCGTACTATCAGCTGGAACACACACCTGTCAGCGACAAGAACGAGGAGAAATAATACTGCCGCCAGGTGTCCCCGGGCGGCGCCTTGAGGACAAAGAAGTGAGACGCGCGAGCTCTTTGCAACTGGGACACTGCTTCATTCCTTGCGGCCTGTGCCTAGCATTTTGATTGTGCAACCCATTTGTGACATTTTGTGGTGGAGTGCGCTGGGTAAACGCCCTGGAATATGTCGCACACCCCTCCGAACACCGAGGACCCCAGACCTCTCCCTGTCGACGCGCCAGAGAACCGGGCCAGCAGCCGAAAGCTTGGACTGCCCCCTGAGCATGGGCTATTGGAGACAACCTCGGCGCCCGGCCGACTGCCTCCTGTGCTCAATCCATTTGACGCTCCCTCGGCGCCAACCCCTTAAATGGTCATGCAAGGCGCCACGTACTACACACTCCAGAACCCACGGATACCAATGTCCTTTCATGGGACTCAACTGGAGGACGTGGAAGATTGGCTCCTCCAGTTTGAACGTGTCGCCTCATTTAACCAATGGGATTACGCCACCAAGCTGAGGAACATTTTCTTCAGCTTGGAGGACGGTGCTCGTACGTGGTACGAAAACCGTGAGGACACTCTTTCATCATGGCCTGAGTTCCGACGTCAACTGCTCGCCGCGTATGTCAGCGCTGATCGTCGGGAGAGAGCTGAACGAGCCTTGCAGTCCCGTATGCAAATCACCCAACAAAACGGTTACCATGTACGTCGGAGACATGACGCGGCTCTTCCGACGGGCTGACCCAGCCATGTAGGAAGCCAAAAAGCTGCGCCACCTAATGCGCGATGTTAAAGAACAGCTTTTGGTCGGCGTCGTGCGCAGCCCCCCCCCCCCCAGCACTGTTGCCGAGTTTCTCGCGGAGGCAGTCGCGATGGAGCAGGTCTTCCGGCAGCGTTCCACCGCGTACGACCGGGCAGTCCTTGCTGCTAATGTTACAGAGTCCCGCCCTGTTTTCAACAGCAATACCGACTTTCTCCGCGACATGATCCGCGCTGTTGTCCGTGAGGAGCTAGAGAAGATTTGTTGTACGTCGCAGCCAGCGGCCAGCTCCCTTATGAGCGTTATCCGCGAAGAGATGCAGCAAGCTATCAGGCCTGCGTTACTACACGCCGAACTACAGCCTACCCAGACAGACTACTGCCGCCCGACATACGCTGAAGCTATGCGACGCCCTGCCCCAAATCCACCGGCATTTCCACCGCCTAACCAGACAGACTACTGCCGCCCGACCTACGCTGACGCGCTGCGACACCATGCCCCAAATCCAGCGACAGTTTTTCCCAACCATCACGACGTCCTGCTACCCTCCGTGCAGCCAGGGCAGCACCGCATCCCGAGTGATCGAGAATCCCTGCGCAGAGCGGAGGTCTGGCGTGGCCCTGAACGCCGGCGTTTGTGCTTCCACTGTGAAGAGCCCGGTCACCTGTTCCGCCGGTGCCCATATCGAGAGCTTGGCCTGCAGGGTTTTTCCTCCGATGTGCCAAGGCCCCATTTGGCCAACGGTCCCGTGTGGTTGAAGAGTACCTGACCCAGCAACCTCAGTGGTTCATGGCGCGCCGTAAGTCCCAATCACCGTCACCTCGCCGTCCATCGTTTTCACCGAATGCGCAGAACTCCTCGTGAGCGACGGCGGACCTCTCGCCCAGCCCTGGCCGGGAAAACTGAGGGCAGCGACCTCCGGGGGCGTGGCCGCTGGATATCGACGCTGTAAAGACCCCTTGACGATGCAGACGACGCAGACATCCGATGATAGAGCTTTGACAACGTCGCCGACAGCAGCTGAACTGAAGGACCGCTTCTCCCTCGACATACCCGTGCTTCTCGATGGTCACAGCATTAGCGCGTTGGTGGACACAGGAGCGGAGTTTTCAATTATCAGTGGCGAATTGGCAGCGCTTCTAAAGAAAGTTACAACTCCTTGCTCTGACGTGCAGTTCCTGACGGCGGGGGCCATATCATTACTCCGCTTGGACAGTGCACGGCTAGGGTCCAGATCAGCGACTCGAAGTTCATAGTTAGCTGCTTGCATGGTGATCCGCGACTGTTCTCGTGACCTGATTTTGGGCGCAAATTTTCTCCGTGAGAATGGTGCTGTTATTGACTTGCGGCACAGAACCGTTACGTTTTCGACAGCGAAAGCCGACGACACCTCCGACGTTCGGCAACGCAGCTCCGCCCTTCGTATTTCCACTGAAAGTGTCTTGATCCCGCCGCTCCAGTGTTTTTGCAAGCGTCGAATGCGATGATGGGCTACGTGATGGACCTGCAGTCGCCGAGGGCAACCTTTCCTTGCTGCTGACACATGGCATTTGCGCGGCCCGAAGTGTTGTCCACCTCCGTAACGGTCGGTCGGAACTCCTGATTACTAATTTTACGAGCGAACCTCGTCACCTTTTCCGAGTTACTGCCGTCGCTTGGGCCGACCAATTGGCCGATGTTACTGAGTGCTTTGCGTCCGAGGCCATGGACCGTCCGGACACGTCCCTGGATCGCATCGATATTAGCTCCGGGCTCTCAGCGACTCAACAGCGCGACCTCCGCGACCTACTGCTCCAGTACAAAACCTGCTTCGCATCCTCCTCGAAAGTGCGGCAAACGACGATCACGAAGCATCGGATCATCACTTCCGATGACGCTCGCCCTATACGACAGCAGCCGTACCGCATTTCCCCGAAGGAACGCGACGCAATCCAAACGCAGGTGAAGGAGATGATTACAGACGACATTATTCAGCCCTCTAAGAGCCCGTGGTCGTCGCCCGTCGTGCTTGTTAAGAAGGATGGGACACTGCTCTTTTGCGTGGATTACCGTAAGCTGAACGGCATAACGAAAAAGGACGTCTACCCGCTGCCCCGCATCGACGACTCGCTCTACAGACTTCGCCGCGCCAAGCATTTTTCGTCGATCGACCTAAAGACCGGATATTGGCAGATTGAGGTAGATGAACGCGACCGCGAAAAAACGGCCTTCATCACACTCGACGGCCTATATGAATTTAAGGTGTTGCCATTCGGCCTTTGCTCTACGCCAGCGACGTTTCAGCGCATGATGGATACTGTCCTGACTGGCCTCAAATGGCAAACCTGTTTAGTTTACCTAGATGACGTGGTGGTGTTCTCAGAAACCTTCGACCAACACCTTGAACGCCTGCGGACCGTGTGGGATGCCCTGCGGTTGGCCGACTTGACACTTAAACCTGAGAAATGCTCAAATATCTCGGCCATGTTGTCAGCGCCGATGGCATGCGACCCGATCCCGAGAAAACTGCCGCCGTAGCCAAGTTTCCCCGTCCTACTACAAAGAAAACGCTCAAGCGCTTCTTGGGTTTGTGCGCCTACTACCGCCGTTTTATCGCCGACTTCTCCAAGATCGCTGAACCCCTCACCCGTTTAACACGTGACGATACACCGTTCGTCTGGACTGCCGAGCAACAGGCTGCTTTCGCAGATTCTGCGCCAACGGCTGTACACTACCCCTGTTCTGGCTCACTTCGATGAGGAGGCTGCTACCGAGATACACACCGACGCAAGCAACATCGGGCTTGGTGCCGTCCTCGTTCAACATCAAGAAGGCGTGGAACGTGTGATCGCGTATGCGAGTCGCACACTCTCGCGCACCGAAATCAACTACTCCACCTCGGAAAAGGAGTGCCTCGCTGTCGTCTGGTCCACGATGAAATTTCGGCCTTATATCTATGGTCGTCATTTTAAACTGGTCACCAACCACCATTCCTTATGCTGGCTTACCAATCTCCGGGACCCATCAGGTCACCTAGCACGCTGGAGCCTTCGCCTTCAAGAATTTGATTACACAATTGCCTATAAGTCCGGACGCAAACACGAAGACGCCGACACGCTCTCACACGCACCCGTCGAGCAAGCTGATGACAGCGCAGAGGATGACAATCGTTTCCTAGGTGTGATCAGAAGTTCGGACTTAGTTGCAAAGCAGCGTGCTGACGCTGACCTGCGGTCTGTCATGGATCACCTGGAGGGCCATGCTTCCAACATACCTCGACACTTTTCAAGCCACTTACCACTTTTTGCATTCGCAATGGCGTACTGTTCAAGAAAAACTCCAGCAACGGTGACCGGCCCTACCTCCTAGTCGTGCCATCAGACCTCCGCGACGACATCCTTTCAGCGTGTCATGATGAGCCCACCTCTGGCCACTTGGGATTTGCACGCACGCTCGCTCGAGTGCGTCAGGGCTATTATTAGCATAAACTTGCAAGACCATCCACCGCTACGTCAGAGGTTGCCGTGAGTGCCAGCGTCTTCAGTCACCACCGCTCAAGCCCGCAGGTTTGCCCTAGTGTTCCTGTATATGCTCCCGCAGGGAGCAGAGTTGCGCGACTGTTTTCCTCGCGCCGCTCTTGACGCCATTCGCCGAGCGGCTGTCACGTGATTCCGCTGACGATGTTTGTTCCATTTTGAAGTGGAGGAGTCGACTTTCCAGGCGCAACGCCGGTTCCTCGCCAGCCCCGGTACCCTCTCGGCTGCCATCGTGATCGGACGCGTCCGGTGCGGTCGGCTGCGGTGTGTTCCCGCCTTTTCCGTGCGCTCCAGTTGTATATATTTTGATAGTGTGCAGTGACGGCAGCCTCCAGCTATGACGGGGTGCAGTGCGCCGAACTGCAAGAACCGTACCGAAAGCGGCAAAGCTTTTTACGCAGTGGCGTCCGGACGGTCAGCCGTACGGATAAGTAGTATAGGCTCACGGGATGCGAACAGTCACAGTAGAAGATATGCCATTACGCATGTGGTGCACCACGGGGGGAGGGGTGCTATGCTGCAAGATTTATGAGATTATGGTGACCAGTGTGATTCGCCTCTCTGTCATCTATATATCTCTGAAGGGTGGAGACCAGTAAATTTTTACTGCATGTGTTTTGTTTGGTATGATGCATAGGACACTAGTGACAGCGTATTACCTCGTGCAGTTGGTTTCGCCCGTAAATTAATAATTGATTTCCCTCCCTATATATTTTCAGTTTCTGTGGCCGAAGGGTAGTTGCGGCATGGCAGGATTGCTATCACATGAGGTGTACAAAAAGTGCAATATAATTGTTGCTTCATATTTTAATCCATTCCAGCTCTTAGTGTTGGCCTGTTACAATGACTGCTAGAGAATAAACAGCACAACATTACCGTATTTGCATGGCTCACTTAGCCACATAACCTCCATTGTCTCATACTTCCCTCTGACATTGCAACCATCATTTGGCTATGTGCCTAGTCTGATAAAAATTACAGTTCAATAAAAATTATAAATTGTTCAGCAGGCACGCTCAAACTCCATGCGGCGACTCATGTTAGCCATCAAAAATTATCTTCATTTTTCCTGCAACGCTACAAGTTCCAAAAGAAAATGTGAACAAAGGTTTTGTTCCTAACCTGGCTCTACGTGACAGAGCATTTCTCATGTGCAGCCGCTGCCAGCCTGTCTGCTTATTCTGCTGCCATCTCCAGCATTTTGCAGAAATGGTTTGTTTTGAGAAATAAAGAATATTTGACAAGCAAACTGTATGTGAAATTTTGTTCTAGTCCCAGTCTACTACACAAAAGTGGGAGGCCAGTCTCTCTGCATGAGAACAAGCTTTGCCTAGGATATTTAACATTTTTTTTGTTAAGAATACCCTTAAGGTTCCACTGACAAGGATGTTGACAATGGAGGAGAGGGGAACAAAAATGGCATGAAATACTTGAAAGCAGAATTGGATGCTCAGATAATTATTTTTCCTTGAGTAAAGCATGGAGCAGTCAAAAACAAAGATATTTGAGAATGCAGTGATGGTACATATAATTCAAGTAGCTCAAGAGAAAACGCAATAGTGCTTAGGGAAAAACGAGCAAATAACAGGACCAGAAAGAGATACACATCACTTTTAGAGATCCTTGGAAACCCGTATAACCCAATTCAGCTGCAGTGACTTAAGGCAGACTTCTCTATCTTTTTGATATTAAAGAAGTACGGCACGTGATGTGTTTGGCTTGAAAAGATGACCATGGCATAGGAAAAATGCAATGGGGGGCTAGAAGTCAGAGCAACAAATGATACGTATATTTTGTGAAAGATAAGCGCGCGAGTTTGCGATATCTGTGCCTTTGGTTGGTTAGATTTACTTGCGTGCAAAATGCATTGCTTTAGACTGCCCGCATTCACATCGTATGCAGCGTGGTTTCACAAGCTTCGTGCAACATCGGCAGTCGCAACCCTATAGAATAATGTATTTCAATGTGGTTCTGCAGGGCGACGCATTACCGCACTTCTCTTCATCGCACAACTCACGTATGTTTTTCATATCCAAGCATTTCTGCGCCATTAATGTCCGTACTGCGAGCTATCGCTGTCATTCCGCGATCTTTCTGTCATGCTGTATGATATTTTCGCAAATCTGGTTATTTTTCGACGTTTTTTCAACAAAGTATGATGGGCTTAGCATAGATTCCTGAGCACTGAGACAGTAAAAGGAAAAAAGGATGCCCGCAATCTAGCGCCGTTTGTAAGCTTTAAAAAAAAAGCGAACTGCTCTACAACGCCAGCCCCGTCATGATTCCAGCGCCTGTGCGCTCGAGGAGCTGCTTTCCCGCACAGCTTGGAACAAAATGGCGGACCTTCGTGCAACTCTGCTCCCTGCGGGAGCATATACAGGAACACTAGTTTGCCCCAACCAATTGCGCCACCTCGCACACCTTTTGACCAAGTCGGCATTGATCTTCTGGGCCCATTCCCTGTGTCGTCTTCTGGCAAGAGATGGATTATAGTTGCGACTAATTATTTTACGCGCTATGCGGAAACCCAGGCGGTGCCGCGCAGTACATCCTCTGAAATCGCGCGCTTCTTCATACACCACATTGTTTTACAACATGGCGCCCCATCCTCCGTCATCACCGATAGAGGCACCGCGTTTACAGCGCAGCTCATGCACGAGGTGTTCCAGCTGAGTCACAGGAACCACCGCAAGACTACTGCATACCACCCGCAGTCAAACGGGCTCACGGAGAGCCTCAACAAAACCTTAGCGGACATGCTCGCAATGTACGTAGACGTACAGCACAAGACTTGTGACGAGATCCTTCCATCTGTGACGTTTGCCTACAACACGGCGATTCAGGAAACGACTCGCTTTACGCCGTTTCGCCTCGTCTACGGGCGTGATGTCCAAACGATGCTCGACGCCATGCTTCCGTGCCCCCCTGACGACCAGGCGCTCACGCCAGACGCCGAGGAATTTACCCGGCACGCAGAGGAAGCCCGCCAACTGGCCCGTATGCACATCCGCCGGCAGCAGGCAACGGATGCAGAACGCTACAACCAACGACATCGCCACGTCGAGTACCACCCCGACGACAGAGTGTGGGTATGGACCCCGGTACGTCACCCCGGCCTGTCGGAGAAGCTCCTGGGCCGCTACTTTGGACCCTACACAGTGCTGCGCCGCATCACGGATGTGACGTATGAAGTCCTCCCCGATGGCACTCTGCCCAGTTCGCGCCGTCGACCGCAGCCTGAAGTCGTGCACGTACTGCGTATGAAGCCGTACTTTACGCAGTAACGGGCACCTCGTTCGCTCCAAGTGCACCCACGTTTTTGCTTCCTTTTTTTATGGGGAGGGGGAATAATGCCGCCAGGTGTCCCCGGGCGGCGCCTTGAGGACAGAATAAGTGAGGCGCGCGAGCTCTTTGCAGCTGGGACACTGCTTTGATTCCTTGCGGCCTGTGCCTAGCCATTTGATTCTGCAACCCATTTGTGACAATAAAAAATGCAACGTGAACAAGAGAGAGCGGCGTCTTTTGTGGCAACTGCAAGGTATACATCTATCCCTAACAAACTAAAAAAACCTCCACACTGCAGTTCTCCACACTACAAAATAAGAATTTTTTTCGTTCACTTCTTTGATGTGAACTGCGGTAACCAAAGCGGCCCCTTCGGCATTTTACACCAACTGAACCCTGAAGAGAGCAGGGGGAGGGTGCCGTTTCGCCCCAGGTGGCCGCACCAAACGCGAGAGCACATTCTGAATGATACGATTAGATGCCCGCGTTTGGCTGGTAACATTCATTGCATAGCTACTCTCGTCGCCCAGAGATCTGACGCACGGCACTTGTGGCTTCGTCAGAGCGCGGAGGCTCATGCCAATAAGCACACAAAAGTGGCGTGGAAATGCAGCACGAGAGCCCCAAAAACATGCTTGCTCCTCTCGCTAGACTGTGTGTTGCGGCGCTGCCATTGACACGGTAAACTTCCGCGCATTCACGGAGCAGCTGCCCAAGGGCTTCGCCGCAGGCGCTTTGTCACATACCTCGGGTTTTTTCAGCTTTGCTATTGAAATAGTGTTGTCGCACTAAAACACAGAGGAAAACAAAATCTGCGGCCAAAATAGAAAAATCAAGGGTCGCGAAAGGATTACCGTTCGCAATAGCTTGAAGAACATGAATAGATAACGGCTTGCTTACAAAAGCTGTTTTCGCAAACGTCTTCAGGGCCCTTTGTTTTGTGGACAACGCCAGCTTGGAATTTGTTCACGGCAGCATGAGCGCTGATGCACAACCGTTAAGACGAGGAAGAGAAAGGCAGGCGCGCGCTAGGCTTAACCTCCCGGCGATGGAGCCGAGCCCCAGAGCCCTGTACCAAGAAGTTGGGGTACGCAGTACTTCGCCAGAGACGAAATGCTGTGTAGTACGCACGCGCACGCGATCGCGTACCATCCACACTAGCCATCGCCGCCTGCCATACATAGTCGTTTGTGCAGTGGGCATGGTTATGGTGCTGGTTGGTGTAGCCGTGTCAACGTACAAGCTGCAGAACAGAAGCACCATCCTGGATCTCTTCAACCGTCCGATGTCTCTGTTCATCTACAACGCCACGGCCGCCGGTCAGGACGACAGCGAAGAGGCTGCGCACCCGTCCAGGCACCTGCTCAAGCACCAGGTGAGGTTGCCGGACACCGACATGACTTGCACGACAGAGACCTGTCTCTGGATGGAGCGCTACTTACGCGGGAAGCTGAACACCAGTGTGAATCCCTGCGTGGACTTCTACTCTTACGTCTGCTCCTCCAAGTGGTTTTCAAAGGGCCTGGACATCAGGGACAGACCGTACATGGAGCGCACCGTGGGCATGCTGATGCTGGACGTGGAGAAGTTTTTCCGCGCCTATCTAAAGCAAAACGAAGAGAAATACCACAAGTATCCGGGTGTGTTCGTGCACCAAGCCATTTCTCTTCTTTCAAAGTGCCAGTCCGAGGAGAAGCCGGACAAGAACTTCACGGCGCTGAGAAGCCTCCTTGAAGAGTACAACTTGGGAGGCTGGCCCTACAGAAAGGCACCCCGAGGAGTCAGCATGGTCACCATTTGCGCCTTTGTCGATCGGGACTTGGGTGTGTTTTCTTTTGCGCGAGTGTACCTAAAGAAACCATTCGAGGACGACCGAGGCTACACTGTGCATTTGGACAAACCCAGCTCCACGCTTGAAAGACATCAACTGGCTTTTCTGTCAGAGTCTGTGGAAAACTACACGAACCGAGTAGATCTGGCACTGTCGCTCTTCGAAACGAAGCATGACATGAGCGAGCAAGCAGAAGCAATAGTAGCGCTGGAGCAGAAACTGGCTGCTGCAATGCCCGTTCCTAAATTCACGGAATTTCAAGACAGAATCAAGAGTGTCGGGCACCTAGACCGCAGGGGAAACTGGAACTGGAAAGAATACTTGAACGTAATCTTTCAAGACATCAAGGTGTTTGACAACGAGAAGCCAGTAGCCGTCATGCACCAGGATTACCTTCTCAAAATGGCGTCGATTGTTAACGAGACGGAGACTGTAACGTTGCTGAATTACATTGGGTATCGGCTAGTGGTCCAAGTTTCCCCGCTTTTGGCCAAGCCTGCCGGTCAGCTTCTCCGAATGAGCCATGACAACTACCAAGAGTTCGTGCCCGAACGACTGCAAGCATGTATGCATCTTTTAGAGAGGGTTTACAGACAAGGAATGCGATTCTTTACGAGGATGACTTTTAGCAAAGATAACTCAACCCTGCTGCTCAAGCACTATGACTACAGCATGTCCAACGTGGAAGCTGAAATCAAAAGCAGCATGGCAGACAGGCTGCTCTCAGATTCATCGTGGCTGGATCGCGCTGCGATAGGAATAGGCGTCGACAAACTGGAGAGCATGCGCCTAGTTTTCCTGGGAAGCAGCGACGACATAAACACAGTGGCAAACTACTACAATTTCAACGCCCAGCCTCTGGACCCAACTCACCTCTTGGAAAGTTTTCGAGAAGTCCAGGCAGCCACCATGAGCATCTACTGGGAGACCAAACCGCCAAAGGACGACTTGGACGCAAGATACGATCACTCGACACTGACCCCCGGCTACGAGTACTTCTTCGGGCGAAACGTGCTGTTTGTGCCTCATGGAAACATCGCCTTTGTGAATGACATTAGCAAGAACATCGACCCCGTGTTGTATCCCCTCCTGCTCCCTAACGTGCTTCGTGGCATGTTCTCTGCAGTAGACCGCCGTGGCGCCACTGTAGACCACAACTCGGCCGTGTCAACTTGGTGGAACACAGATGAACTAAGCAAATTCTCTCAGATGCAGCTGTGTTTCCAGGACCAGTACTACATCGAGCTACGGGAACTAGTTGGGGACAGTTTCGATGCTCGCATCAAGCTAGACGAAAATATCGCGGACAGTGCAATACTTGCACCACTACACGACCTTTACCTCAAGGCTCTCACGTCGCAGGGCACCACGCTTGAGAAACAGAAGCTTCCTGTGGACATCGGTGAAGTGGATATGCACAAGATGTTCTTCATATCGTACGCGCTCGGCCTGTGCGACAATCCGAGTAAGGAGTCATCCGCACGCAAGGTGAAATACGAACAGATTCCGGGCAGGCTTCGCATTAACATACCGCTGATGAATTTTGCTAAATTCTCAACAGCTTTCAACTGTCCCGTAAACTCTCCCATGAATCCTGCAAGGAAATGCGCGGTATGGTAGCCTTACTTCGGAGTGACCTTCGCACGACAGTAAGAACCGCCGCAGTGCAATGCATCCGCAGTCAATGACCGATCATGACCTCTGTTCACATTATTGTTCACTCTGTACATAGTGCATAGCCATAATAAAGCTAGCCATGGGTAGTCATTTGTACGGCCACAAGAGAAAAGTTCTTTAGGAATAAGGAAACACAGCAGTGCAGACTTTTCAAACATACTTTCTTGCGCCTAAATGTGCAATTCCTTTTTGGCACCTTCAATTTACTATACTGCAATCAGGCCACGACGGTAAAAAAAAGGCTAGAATAAGGCACTTTAGATCTTTTGCGGTTTTCGTTATATTTTTTCTATGCATATTGCAAGCACATTGTATTCCTCACAGGTTGGTGCTCAAGGCAGGTAACTCCCCATCAACAGCTTTGTCTCGCACTACGCGGTGTTCGGAGGCTAAGGCGTTCCGGTGCTGAGCACAAGGGCATAGTCACCGTAGCAGTTTGATCGGAGGGGGCCGAAATGAACAAAAAACGTATGCCGACACACTGGTGTGCCTTAAAGAGGCACCATTCAGATTCCCACAACGCGCGCCGCAACATTTAGGTCTAAATAAATCATAAGTGGCCCAAATCACGCAATACTTGAGACACATACCACAAGGGTAACTAGAGCAGGTGTAAAAGACGATGGTGACCTCAGTAAAATTAAGAGGTGCAGTTTACAGCCCTGCGGAAAATTTTCGGGGAAAATTGCAGCCTACTGCTTATCAAAGTAATCCTCTTGACATCAATACAATAATTCCACTTCGCCATTGTGGTTGCCATCACAATCGAAGGAGTCTTTTTGTTGCTTCAGGGAGCCTGTTACAGACTCTTTGAGGGCAATATCGTCTGGAAATCATTGCCCACTCCGAAATTTCTTCTGGTTATGAAAGACAAAGTAATCCCTGGGACCCAGGTCTGAAGAGCAGGGTAAATGGTAAACCTCCATGCATAAACTTGTGATTTGTCACACGTATCAGCTTGTAATTTCCGAGCCATGTGATTTTGTGTAATTTCATGAAGCAGAAATACAGTTGCCTCACGACGCTTCGCTTTCACTGCTCACGTAATTCCGTCATTTATCCATTCTGCGGTCATCGTCTTGTGTGGCACGAATTTTATTAATAAAACGCCTCCTGTATCTATCTGTTGCACTTCTATAGCATAAACCCTTGTTTGTGCACCATAACTTGGGGTGGGCACATCTTTCATCAGCCGTAACAGTTCGACAATAGAAGCCTCCTGCATTTTTTTCTAGGCATGTCTTAGTTCTCCAGGCTATACTGCTGGCCGCATGCTTTCTGCTCCGATGTCAGCGTTCGTGGCACTCATCAGGAACTAGCCTTTGACATCATCAAAACATCATGCACGGTACTGTAAACCATGCCTACTGAAATCTTCACGCCTACGATCTTCCAAAATCATGACCTCCACATTACGACATATTTCCTGTGAAGACGTTTTGAACGGGGGTCATCCGCAATTGATTCCCTACCGCTTTTAGCAATGGCGTAAATAGCGGGGGGTCCTGAATCCCTCTTTCCTTAGGGTGGGGGGGGGGATACAGAATGAGAGCCCCCCCCCCCCCCCCCGAGTTTCGTCCCGGACTGCTTGGTCGGCATCGAATGATACGAGCAGCACACGAAACACAGGGAAGTCGCGGGAGCTAGGGGCGTCTTCCCTTTTTCAGAATGGCTGCGCTGCGCCGCGGTATCAGTCGGGGTATACATATAACAAGGCGTTTTCCAGTGTGGAGAAGGAGAAGGAGAGCGACATTGATTCTCACGCTATGTATATCCTGGCATAGCCGAGCTAAGCCACTGCTAAATTTTTCTGTTCACTACTGTTTCTCTCTCTCACACACACACATGCACGCACGCACGCGCGCCCACACACACACACACTGACGCAACTTTGGTCGTTTTTATCAAGATGTCGCAGTCGGCACGGAAGTGGAAGCACGGAGTTTACCTCATTAACCCTTTCGGCCCTGGCGGCGTCAACTGACACCACAACACAAATACCGCACTCGCGCCTCAGTGACGGACGAAAATACTATTAATAGTAATCGGATAGTTCCTTCGGGATCCCGCGGTTGCTATCGGCATCGCTGTTCACGCGTTTCTATTGAGCTGTGCGGTCTCAGGAGAAGCAGCAGCAGCATAGCAGGCATGGGTAAAGTCGAGGTGTAGCAAATTTGTAATTTATATCTAACTAACCATTCATTTTTACCGCTCAAATTTTTCAATGTTTTGTGAAAGGTCCATCGAAGCTCGTATGCGCGTCGTAAATATTATTGAACGCGTAGGGGCTGCGCCGCAAGACGTTTTTGACATGTGCGATTTGGGCACCACCAGGGCTCAACGGTTGTCAGTGGTGGCCATCGGGTGATGTTAGGTATCTTTAGTCTAGAAGAAGTTCTGCTAGTCTTTTTGCGGATGCTCCTATACTGATAAATAGGAATTTTGCTATCGCAGAAGGTGAATGTTGGGATCGAGCCTCGTGCGGATGTCAGCGAACAGCAACCGTAGCAAAGTAACGCTGACAATAAATGGAAGCCTGCACCTTGCGCTTTTATTTCATTTTGTCTACCGCTCTCCCTTTTCTGTGAGAAGTGGCAGTAAGCTGCCAGAAGCGACCAGGGCACGCATACTGTAACTCGTGCACTGCCACTAGTCAAACACGTGAGGCGTGCCTTCGACGCTAGGAACAATACAGCGTGTTTGGATACCTTTTCTTGAGAACGTGTATTCGGTGTGCTCATAAACAGCTTCTGCTTTCTCCCCGGCTGGGAAATATCCGCGTCGCATAAGCCTATGGATGAGAGGGACCTTCTTGTCGACTGTACAGAACAGCATTTGGTCAAGATGCAGACACGAGAAATTATCTCCCACTTTAAGAATTCTTCTATAGTAAACAACTGGTTTGTAAACAGGCGCAAGCCGGATGCATTGTTACACGCGCAAGCTGAGAACTTCGATGTGCTGCTCTCCGCGCTGAGCGCTATTGAAGTGCTTCATGAACCTCGATAGAAGAGGGCGTTACAGATATGGGGAAAGCCTTCATCTTGTCCCCAGTCGTCCAGGAAGGCTATGCAAGTTTTGAATATCTGTGTTGTTGACGTGGCGTACTATCAGCCGGAACACACACCTGTCAGCGACAAGAACGAGGAGAAATAATCCAAACGCAAGGTAAACAAGAGAGAGCGGCGTCTTTTGTGGCAACTGCAAGATACATCTATCCCTTAAAAAGTAAAGAAAGCTCCACACTACAAAATAAGAAATTTTTTCGTTCACTTCTTTGTTGTGAACTGCGGTAACCAAAGCGGCCCCTTCGGCATTTTACAGCCACTGAACCCTGAAGGGAGGAGGGGGGAGGGTGCCGTTTCGCACCAGGTGGCAGTGCAATTGTTCCATTCGGCGACTAAAAGCTGCTGTCAGGCACCCGCTGGGCCGCACCAAACGCGAGAGCACATTCTGAACGATACGATTACATGCCCGCGTTTGGCTGGTAGCATTCATTGCATAGCTGCTCTCGGCGCCCAGAGATCTGACGCACGGCACTTGTGGCTTCGTCAGAGCGCGGAGGCTCATGCCAATAGGCACACAAAAGTGGCGTGGAAAAGCAGCACGAGAGCACCAAAAACATGCTTGCTCCTCTCGCTAGACTGTGTGTTGCGGCGCTGCCATTGACACGGTAAACTTCCGCGCATTCACTCAGCAGCTGCCCAAGGCCTTCGCCGCAGGCGCTCTGTCACATACCTCGGGTTTTTTCAGCTTTGCTATTGAAATAGTGTTGTCGCACTAAAACACAGAGGAAAACAAAATCTGCGGCCAAAATAAAAAAAATCAAAGGCCGCAAAAGGATTAACGTTCGCAATAGCGCGTGCAGAACATGAATAGATAACGGCTCATTTAAAAGGCAAAGGCGGGCTTGTTGGTGGTCAACAGGGGAGTGCATATTGCAACCGCGCAAAACGACGAGGGACGAAGAGAAGAATGCACAAGACACAACGCGGAACTCAGTTGAAGTTCCGCGTTGTGTCTTGTGCCTTCTTCTCTTCGTCCCTCGTCGTTTTGCGTGATTGCAAAATGCACTCCTCAGATAACGGCTGTCTTACAAAAATAGTTTTCGCAAACGTCTTGCCGGGCCCTTTGTGTCATGGACAACGGCAGCTTGAAATTTGTTCACGGCAGCACGAGCGCTGATGCACAACAGTTAAGACGAGGAAGAGAAAGGCAGGCGCGCGCTAGGTTTAACCTCCCGGCGATGGAGCCGAGCCCCAGAGCCCTGTACCAAGAAGGCGGCGTGCGGACTACTTCGCCAGATACGAAATGCTGCGTAGTACGCACGCGCACGCGATCGCGTACCATCCACACTAGCCATAGCCGCCTGCCATACGTAGTCGTTTGTGCAGTGGGCGTGGTTATGGTGCTGGTTGGTGTAGCTGTGTCAACGTACAAGCTGCAGAATGGAAGCACCATCCTGGAGCTCTTCAACCGTCCGATGTCTCTTTTCATCTCCAACGCCACGGCCACCGGTCAGGACGACAGCGAAGAGGCTGCGCACCCGTCCAGGCACCTGCTCAAGCACCAGGTGAGGTTGCCGGACACCGACATGACTTGCACGACAGAGACCTGTCTCTGGATGGAGCGCTACTTACGCGGGAAGCTGAACACCAGTGTGAATCCCTGCGTGGACTTCTACTCTTACGTCTGCTCCTCCAAGTGGTTTTCAAAGGGCCTGGACATCAGGGACAGACCGTACATGGAGCGCACCGTGGGCATGCTGATGCTGGACGTGGAGAAGTTTTTCCGCGCCTATCTAAAGCAAAACGAAGAGAAATACCACAAGTATCCGGGTGTGTTCGTGCACCAAGCCATTTCTCTTCTTTCAAAGTGCCAGTCCGAGGAGAAGCCGGACAAGAACTTCACGGCGCTGAGAAGCCTCCTTGAAGAGTACAACTTGGGAGGCTGGCCCTACAGAAAGGCACCCCGAGGAGTCAGCATGGTCACCATTTGCGCCTTTGTCGATCGGGACTTGGGTGTGTTTTCTTTTGTGCGAGTGTACCTAAAGAAACCATTCGAGGACGACCGAGGCTACACTGTGCATTTGGACAAACCCAGCTCCACGCTTGAAAGACATCAACTGGCTTTTCTGTCAGAGTCTGTGGAAAACTACACGAACCGAGTAGATCTGGCACTGTCGCTCTTCGAAACGAAGCATGACATGAGCGAGCAAGCAGAAGCAATAGTAGCGCTGGAGCAGAAACTGGCTGCTGCAATGCCCGTTCCTAAATTCACGGAATTTCAAGACAGAATCAAGAGTGTCGGGCACCTAGACCGCAGGGGAAACTGGAACTGGAAAGAATACTTGAACATAATCTTTCAAGACATCAAGGTGTTTGACAACGAGAAGCCAGTAGCCGTCATGCACCAGGATTACCTTCTCAAAATGGCGTCGATTGTTAACGAGACGGAGACTGTAACGTTGCTGAATTACATTGGGTATCGGCTAGTGGTCCAAGTTTCCCCGCTTTTGGCCAAGCCTGCCGGTCAGCTTCTCCGAATGAGCCATGACAACTACCAAGAGTTCGTGCCCGAACGACTGCAAGCATGTATGCATCTTTTAGAGAGGGTTTACAGACAAGGAATGCGATTCTTTACGAGGATGACTTTTAGCAAAGATAACTCAACCCTGCTGCTCAAGCACTATGACTACAGCATGTCCAACGTGGAAGCTGAAATCAAAAGCAGCATGGCAGACAGGCTGCTCTCAGATTCATCGTGGCTGGATCGCGCTGCGATAGGAATAGGCGTCGACAAACTGGAGAGCATGCGCCTAGTTTTCCTGGGAAGCAGCGACGACATAAACACAGTGGCAAACTACTACAATTTCAACGCCCAGCCTCTGGACCCAACTCACCTCTTGGAAAGTTTTCGAGAAGTCCAGGCAGCCACCATGAGCATCTACTGGGAGACCAAACCGCCAAAGGACGACTTGGACGCAAGATACGATCACTCGACACTGACCCCCGGCTACGAGTACTTCTTCGGGCGAAACGTGCTGTTTGTGCCTCATGGAAACATCGCCTTTGTGAATGACATTAGCAAGAACATCGACCCCGTGTTGTATCCCCTCCTGCTCCCTAACGTGCTTCGTGGCATGTTCTCTGCAGTAGACCGCCGTGGCGCCACTGTAGACCACAACTCGGCCGTGTCAACTTGGTGGAACACAGATGAACTAAGCAAATTCTCTCAGATGCAGCTGTGTTTCCAGGACCAGTACTACATCGAGCTACGGGAACTAGTTGGGGACAGTTTCGATGCTCGCATCAAGCTAGACGAAAATATCGCGGACAGTGCAATACTTGCACCACTACACGACCTTTACCTCAAGGCTCTCACGTCGCAGGGCACCACGCTTGAGAAACAGAAGCTTCCTGTGGACATCGGTGAAGTGGATATGCACAAGATGTTCTTCATATCGTACGCGCTCGGCCTGTGCGACAATCCGAGTAAGGAGTCATCCGCACGCAAGGTGAAATACGAACAGATTCCGGGCAGGCTTCGCATTAACATACCGCTGATGAATTTTGCTAAATTCTCAACAGCTTTCAACTGTCCCGTAAACTCTCCCATGAATCCTGCAAGGAAATGCGCGGTATGGTAGCCTTACTTCGGAGTGACCTTCGCACGACAGTAAGAACCGCCGCAGTGCAATGCATCCGCAGTCAATGACCGATCATGACCTCTGTTCACATTATTGTTCACTCTGTACATAGTGCATAGCCATAATAAAGCTAGCCATGGGTAGTCATTTGTACGGCCACAAGAGAAAAGTTCTTTAGGAATAAGGAAACACAGCAGTGCAGACTTTTCAAACATACTTTCTTGCGCCTAAATGTGCAATTCCTTTTTGGCACCTTCAATTTACTATACTGCAATCAGGCCACGACGGTAAAAAAAAGGCTAGAATAAGGCACTTTAGATCTTTTGCGGTTTTCGTTATATTTTTTCTATGCATATTGCAAGCACATTGTATTCCTCACAGGTTGGTGCTCAAGGCAGGTAACTCCCCATCAACAGCTTTGTCTCGCACTACGCGGTGTTCGGAGGCTAAGGCGTTCCGGTGCTGAGCACAAGGGCATAGTCACCGTAGCAGTTTGATCGGAGGGGGCCGAAATGAACAAAAAACGTATGCCGACACACTGGTGTGCCTTAAAGAGGCACCATTCAGATTCCCACAACGCGCGCCGCAACATTTAGGTCTAAATAAATCATAAGTGGCCCAAATCACGCAATACTTGAGACACATACCACAAGGGTAACTAGAGCAGGTGTAAAAGATGATGGTGACCTCAGTAAAATTAAGAGGTGCAGTTTACAGCCCTGGGGTATGAACATTCTCTAGAGATTGTCATGCACCGAACCATTCAAGTGCAGTAAATTCGAATCGATGTGCTCTTAATGAAGGCGCGGTGACACCAGCAAAACACGCATGGCGCCTTGCAGCTGCTGAATGAAAGTGCCCATGTCATCTGACATGATCACTGCGGCTGCGCGCCTACCCTCTCCTCTCAATCTTTTCCCCCGCCCCTCCTCCTACTACGACACGCCGGCAGTGGCGTGGAGGCTAGCCCTCCAGTAGACTAGCCCGTGTCTTCCCACTTTCATCCTTCCTACAACCACAGAAGAAGAAGAAGAAGAAGAAGAAGAAGAAGAAGAAGAAGAAGAAGAAGAAGAAGAAGAAGAAGAAGAAGAAGAAGAAGAAGAAGAAGAAGAAGAAGAACAAGAAGAAGAAGAAGAAGAAGAAGAAGAAGAAAATCTACTGCAGCGGACCTGATAATTGAAGGAAACATGCTGTCTTAAAAATGGATAAATCGTGCATACATGAACACGATTTGCATGCAGTGTGGCGTACGGCAATGGCTTTCCGCCATTGCGATGCGGCGACCATACTTATTTACCAAAATTTTGTGGACAGAGCTTTAAAAATCCGTGATGTGATGAAGGACCGAGACTGCGATTATTAAATTGTGTTGCTGTTTCGAAATCTCACATAACTGCAAAAGTTGGAACGTTGCCTACCAGCTAAAAGTGCTGCAGTTCTGTAAATAACCACCTGACTTGCATTGCATTGCATTCCCATGCCTTTGAGGCCAATAATGAAAAAAAAAGCGGTGGTGGCCGAATTCTATCAGGCACCGGGAAACGAAGCTGCTCTGTGTGGCCGGCGGTGGTTCGAATCCGGCTCGGGGATGAAGTTTGAAAGACAATTCAGAAAATCAAACTTAAAAGCATAAAGCAGGCGCTGGGGCACTGCCCATCCGCACTGCCATCGAAAAGCTCTTAGAGTTAGGACTCCACAACATTCTTGAGATTATTGAAGCAGTCAGGATCTCGCAGCATGAAAGACTCGCGGGAAGTCCTACAGGCAGGAAAATCCCTGCTATGGCAGGCATCAACTATGAAGGACAGCAAGAAATCAAAGTCAACTAGCCACGAAGAGTGTGGAACGGACTCATAATCCCACCAATACCTAAAAACATGCACCCCATCTATCACAAGGAACGCAGATAGAAACGGGCCGAGGCTCTTCACAGACGCTTCAAGAACTCACAAGACGTGGTCTATGTTGATGCCGCAGACTACGGCAACGGCCGAATGGCCCTAGCTGTAGCCAGCGCAGAACCTAACTTACAGCCAGTGGCACAGTTCCAACGGATTGTTCCGAGATTGCCGAAGGATCTGCCATAGCACTTCCACGTACTTCAACCAAATTTACAGTTAGCGGCTCTAAGGTTGCGGAGATGAACTTCTCCAGCGGAAAAATTTCTAACGAGCCGAAGAGAATACTGCAGACCAGCAGGGATAGCAGAAAAATTCAAATAATCTGGACATCTGCGCACGCCTCCCTAGCGGGGAACGAGACGGCCCACGAATTAGCTCCAGGACTTACTTTCTGAGCTGGTGGGCTCGCCGAGGGCATACAGAGAGATCACGATTAAAAATCCTCCAGCCGATACAGCCTTGAACAAGAGCCAGGCCGCCACTTGGCATCGCTAGCAAACCAGGTCATCTCCGAACCCGGTGTTGTGCAGCCTCTTCTACCCGGGTCAGTACTCTGCCCAGTGTAAGCTATATGTAAAGCCAGAGCTCATGTCAATCAAATCCCCTGGCCCTCAGGCTCCCTCTGAGGGAAGAAGTCCTTAGACCAATGGGAGACCTAACTCCTCAGCCCCGATCCGGAGGTTCAACTGAAGACCGTCCGACTGGCCGAAGCTGCCGCTATAGGGTCCAAGAACTCTGCCGGGCACAGCATTGTTTGTAAAAATTTTGAGAATGAGCCGTTCGTCTGCTCTCCGGAGACAGAACCGCGCTGTTGTCACAGTAGCGCTAAAAAAATAGCGTATTCACTCAACGCTTAGGTGTATCAAGCGGTGTCACACGGGTGGCGGCGAGCTTTAGGGCGAGCTGGGTCGGCGATCGGCGACGAGGTTTACCGACGGAAACATTACACCGAAGCATTGGCCAATTAAGTTACATCAACGAAGACGCGGGAACGTGTTCTGCAGGCCCTAACCGAAACCTTAGCGACTGGCGATGACGTCACCCACGACGAGCATGCTACAAAGTGCGTGGCGTGTATGAAGGAATCCGCCCAATCCATTGATTGCTTGCTTTTCCCGTATGACTTCCTTTCGTAAAGTTGAAAGGCCCGCTAAAGTACAATATTTTCCGGGGTCCCACAAACTTAGATTTCTTTATTTGGGGACGTTCTCGCAGCATTCATTCATTCATACGTCTTTATAGACAAGGATGGCCTGAGGTCTAAGATGAAGTTGGATGTTTAGGTTAGGTTTAGGACGCCGTACTCCAAAACGAACTCCAGAAACGCAGAAAGGTACTGAGCTTGCCCTTTGCGTCGCTACTGGGGGTCGTACAGTCTTCGCACGTCTGAACGTGGAGGCATGGACGCCAAAAGTATATTTTCAGTGGGGGGGGGGGGGCTCGAACTAGTTTTTTAATCGTTTTTTTTTGTTTATGTACCTAGGTTTTTCAGATATTACAATCCAAGTTTGGCTCGAGAGAGAACAATTAACTTCGTGAAAAAATTGTTTTCCTTATGCAGTGTTTCTTTGATCGCTAGATGGTGCAATTGTACAAGCATTAACAAGAAAAAAATTACAAAATGAATTTTCAGTGCGCACATATTTATTTACATTCGACAAATTTACATATATAGGCATTCGCGCATGAACAAAACCATAACATAAAACAATTTAAACACCACAATACAAGCAAACGCGATACAGTACATGTATACAGTTACCAATAATGCACGCAAGCAGCAGACATTTCGGGCAGTGCTGCTCTTTCTAGGTGCTTAGGCGAGACCAAAGGTTGCTGCTCGCCCCCCTGTTCTGCTCACAAACTCCCTGATGACGTCGTCTAAACTTAGGAGCGCCTTTCTTTCTTTGTGTATATGCAAAATCAAAAGATGCGATAACCTCTTCAGAGTCGTTCGGTTGCGCAAATACGTTTTGATTCTGCGCAGAGCACTAAAAGAGCGTTCCCCAGAAGCGACAGACGCTGGTATGAACAACAGAAGCTGAACGTACCTCACGACCTGATCCATCAACTCGCGAATGTTTTGCGATTCCATTTGTACGATCTCGAAAATGCCCAGAGTTGTGGTAGAATCAGCACCGTTTAGAAGAGTTGATAACAGCATAAACTGCGCCGAGATTCTGCACAAGTCAAAGTAAACTGCATGCACTCCCAAAGCCGCCTCTATTTCAACTGCTGTATACCGACTACCTCCAGCGGCGCTGGTTAAGATGTCTTCTAGTTTTACGAGCTGTTCCATGCCCGGCTGCTCAAAACGCTGTTTTCTTTCACTTATGATTCGGCCGGCAGTAGCGAAATACTCCTTGCGCAGCGCCGCCTTAACGTCAAGTGCAACTGGCTGGGCAGGTCTATCAGTCGTCTCATACCTCGCAGGAGGTTTTGTCGGCCTTAGCATACGTGGTTCCTTCAGGCCTAGGCGCTATCCTGTTGTCCTCGTGTGCTGCCACAGCTTCTCAAACGCAGTTTCAGAGCGCAACTGGGAGATCGCCTCGCAGGGAGCCTCTGCTGCCTTTTGCATCTGCGGCGCAATATGTTGAGCTCTGGAGAGCCCTCGCTAATTCTTCACAAGGCCCAAAGAAGGCTACGCAAATGTGGATATCTAACAAGGTTTAAAATTTCTGCAAAAGCCGATCGTAACCTCTAAAAATAGCCTTGCTGCTTTCGGTCACTGAACCTGGTGTCTGCAAGTGTTCCTTGAGTGCCTCGAGGACTCTGGCGTAATTCTCAACGAATATTTGCATTGATTTGACTCTAACGGTCCATCGCATCGGGCAAATCGGCAGTAAGTTATTTGGCCTTGATCCACTCTCCCCAGCTGACTCGCGTCCTCTAGGAAGTACTATGTTAGCATAATCACTTTTGCGCTTCTTGGAGTCGAGGACGGCGTTGGAAACGTCCTTAACAGTGGTAATAGCGTCTCCAATTATGCCACAACTCCTGTAAGCCTCTTGCAGTACCAGATCAAAACAGTGATTACTGCAAAGGACATACGACGGCCGTGGCTCACAATCACTAAGTCTTTTTTGCTCACCCGAAAAACGACCGGACATATTCGCCGCCCAATCAAAGCAGTGGCCTCGTACACAGTGAAAGTCCGGGCCGAGGCGCAAAATCATGTCCCATATGTCCGAGTATAGGGTCTCAGATCTACTGCCAGGCGCGTTATACAGGCCGAGATACTGTTATCGTTTATGTAACTTCGTTTATTGCAAGAAACAAGAAACAATCAAACTGTTCGTTAGGAGGGGAGCAAGAGCTCGAAAAATTACATGCTTATCGTTGGGGCTCCCCGCTCGTTCTGCCCTTTTCCATTGCCCCTCCAGACGGAGGCGCTCTCTGCTGGTCTCAACCTTTGGCCCCCTCCCTCGGGTTCCCAGGGTCCCGTCGCCCGAGGGGAGCCGCCGCCGGCCATAAACAAGCGAGAGGTGTCTGGGTTTCGTCTCATGAAGCGTATTTGAGAAAATCACATACAAAGGACACACAGGTTAAACACGAAAAGAAAACGAAGTTTCAACACTGCCCCGCCGAATGAGCTTGCTCATTCTACGTTTCTGCAAACTCTAATGGGTACAATGACTGAACAGGGCGTCGCAAATTCTTCCCCTGCGGCATCCTGACCTCACAAGAACGAACCTTGCCGTCTCGCCCAGGAAACACGGCAGCGATAACTCCTGTTCTCCAGAGCAGTCTCGGTTGATTCTCTCGAACCAAGACAACCTCTCCGACTCGGGGAGTCACGGCTTTGGGTTGTTTAGAGGCAAAGGCCGAGCGTAGCTGCCCCAAATATTCTCGCCGCCATGTCTGCCAGAAAAGATTCAGCATTCGCCCTCGCTTCTTCCAGAGCGCCCGGAGCGAAGCGGCGGACGCCTCGATGGCTCGTGTTTCAGGCGAAGGCAGAGCCGTCAAGCGTCTTCCCGTCAGGAAACTGGACGGTGTGAGCGGCGCACCGTCTTTAGGGTCCTCATATGTGTACGTGAGGGGCCTAGAATTTATTACTGCCTCAACCTCAGCCAGGATTGTTGACAGCTCAATGGTGTCTAGGCACTGACGTCCGACCGTTTTTCTCAGCGCGCTTTTCACGCTACGGACCAGCCTCTCGTAGAATCCGCCCCACCACGGTGCGCGCTCCGCTATAAATTTCCATTCTATGCCAAAGTTGGCAAAATGGTTCTGAGTTGGGTGCCGCAGGCGCTTCCACAAAATGCCCATATCTTTTGAGGCTCGTTTGAACGAAAGAGCGTTGTCAGAGTAAATGGTTCGGCACAAGCCTCTGCGCGACACAAAACGGCGGAATGCCTGTAAGAATCGCTCTGTGCTCATGTCCGCAACAAGCTCAAGATGCACCGCCCGCGTCACAGCACATGTAAACAGCACGATGTACGATTTCACGGTCCGACTGTTCTCCCTCACCAGGAGGGGACCGGCAAAGTCGAGGCCGACGACCTGAAACGGGTCCGCTTGGGACGTCCGGTCAGGTGGAAGGAGCCCTGTTGCTGCGTCGAAGTGCGAGGCACTGTGCCGCTTACATACCACACACGATCTCACAACACTTTTCACAAGCTGACGCCCCCGCACAATCCAGTACTTGTCTCGTAATAGCACAAGTGTGTCTCTTGCACCTGCGTGAAGCAGCTGTCGATGTGCTTGGTGCACCAGCAGCGATGTGTAGCAATGCTTCTTGGGGAGCACAATCGGGTGTCGTTCGTCGAGTGTCGTCTCTGTGGAGCAGATTCGCCCTTTTATCCTCAGTAGGCCGTTTTCATCTGTCCACAGGGCGAATTCTTTCAAGGCGGAGTCGTTTGGGATGCGGCTGCGTTTCTTTGTGCTTTCCAGTTCCGCAGAAAATGCCGACTTCTGATCCCTTCTCACCCAAAATCCTTTCGCATGATCGATTTCTGCAGCAGTCAAAGGGCCCGAGATCCTGTCAGAAGATCGCAGATTTCGCACGAACCGGAAAATACAAGCTGTTACTCGGTTCACTCTAGATGCAGAGCTAAAATCTTCCAGATCCAGCAACTCATCTTCTTTATCGCTGGTGGAATTTAAGACACCGACCTCCCTTTTCTTCTCCAGTTCTTCAGCCGTGAAGTCGCCTCGTTGTGATTCAACCGGTCATACGTCAGCTCGACCTGTTATCCACTGCGGCCCGTTCCACCATAGCTCGCTGGTTTTCAGTTGAGTGCTTGTCAATCCCCTGGTCATGAGGTCAGCCGGATTCGATTTTCCGGGGCAAAATCGCCACGTCGCGGTCTCGCTGTTTTGTTGGATTTCCGCGACGCGGTTCCTCACAAATTCCTTCCAGCGTGCTGCGTTTCCTCGAATCCAGCTCAGTGTGATCATAGAATCGGTCCAGAGGAAAACCTTGTCAAAATTCATATCAAGATTCGACCTCACGAACTGGTAGAGTCTTGACGCGAGTAAGGCTGCCAATAGTTCTAGCCTTGCCAAGGTGACCGCTTTCAAGGGGGCTACACGACATTTGGCTAGCATGAAGGCGGAAGTTCTTTCTCCTGTAGAATTCTCGGTACAGAGGTTGACCACGGCGCCGTAAGCCTTCGGGCTGGCATCTGCGAACACGTGCAAAGTTCGACTCTGTGGGTGTCCTTTGGCGTTGGCTTCATACCTTCTTGGGATGGTGACCTCATGTAGCGAACGTAATTCTTCGCACCACTTGATCCACTGCCTTAGGAGATGGTCTGAAAGTGGCTGATCCCATGCGATGTTTTCCTTCCAAATCTCCTGAAACAGCTCTTTCGCTCTCACTGTATACGGCGATAGAATTCCTAGGGGGTCGTAGAGCCGCGCGGTCGTTTGTAGGACAAATCGCTTGGTATTCTTTTGCGCCTTTGAAAATTCAATGACAGAGTCGGGAGAAAATGTCAGTTGGTCTTCCCTTGGTTTCCAACTTAAACCTAGCACTTTCAGCAAATTAGCCGGTTGTCCAAGGGGCATTTCATCGGGGATCTCCTGACAAAACAGTTCGTTCATCTTTGTGCTGTTAGAACCCCACTTGTGCAGGCGCATTGAAGCAGCCCGAAAGATGCGACGTGCCTCGTCGTATATCTTCGCTCCTTCCTCATCGTCCTGTGCGCCGCAAAGCAGATCATCCACATAAATGCAGCTTTTCAATACATCTGTCGTTGCTGGAAATTCATCCTTCATTGTTTCAAGGTGGTGCTGAAGCGTTGCTGCCAGGAGAAACGGGCTCGATGTGGTTCCGAAGGGTATTCTGGTCATTCTGAAGCCTTTGATCTCTGGCAATGGCCTGCCTTCTTCAGGGCTCTCGGCGAACCATAGAAACCTTAGCGCATCGCGGTCCTCTGGCGCTACACCTATTTGAAGAAATGCCTTTTCGACATCAGCGACGAGCGCGACTTTATGTCGCCGAAAGTTCAGCAGGAGCCGAACGAGGTCAGGATTTAAATTCGGACCACACTCGAGGTTTTCGTTCAGGGATTTAGCCTGAGCACTGTGTGATGAGGCATCGAAAACTATCCTCAGTTTGGTAGTCGTGCTGCTTTGCCGCAGTACGGGTTGATGGGGCATGTAGTACACTCGCTGAGAGTCGCCGCAAAGTGTGTCTGTTGCCCTCTCTGCTATGCCTTCGTCAGTTAAGCGCCGCATTTCGGAGTCATAATCTCTCATGAGACTCGGGTTCCTGCTTAACCGCTTCGTTAAATACCGAAGGCGATTCTCCGCTAATCCGCGGTTGTCAGACATTTCCACTTCGTCTTTCCAAGGAAGCTTTACTTCGTAGCGATCGTGGATCTTCTTGATATTTTTAGAGAAAACCTCCAGGGCTTGGGAGTCTGAATTTTCGGTCGATGTGTCTGACGCACCAGTGTTTTCCAACTCCCAGAACCTCTTTAGAATCGGAGCGGTTTCTCGATTAGCCATGGTCGTTCTCATGACAATAGTATGCGTGCAAATTGCCCCTTGACATTTGGACAGGACTTGGCCCTGAACTGCCCATCCAAATACCGTCTCGATGGCAGTCAGTTTGTTGGGCAGCTTTCTCACCTTCCCAGTGATGCATTCCCAATACTGATCGGAGCCAATCAGCACATCAATCGGTGTGTCGTCGTTAAGAGCCGAATCATCACCCAAAGGAAGCATCAGCTCTCGAAGTGTTTCTCTGATCAGTTCGTTGGGGCAGGGGATACTCTGTTCACATATGGAAGGTGTTTCTAGGGCTTCGATTTTGTATTGCGCTTTTGGGTCGTCTCGTCGGAAGAGGCACACTTCAACTCGCCTGAATGTGCGTCTGGTCTGCCCTCCTCCAAATACTCCCACCGACAGTAACTCCGTCCCGAGCAATTTGCACCCAAGTTTCCTGGAGCAGTCTTCTGTTATAAATGTTCTCTGACTGCCGTTATCGAAGAGAACTCGAGAACGGGAGCGTAAATTGCTGGGCTAGTTGGTTCATAATGTTGTCAGGGTGGAACCAGCGGAACACAGACGCAGGACAAGAAAAGGAGGTACACACACCACACCGCTGGACTTGCAACTGATTTATTTCGAAGAAAACCACCACATTTAAAGGATTCCCTGCGCAAGCGCACACTCTGGATGAAGGGAACAACTGTATTAAGATAAAAGAAAGTTATATTCTTTATCCGTGATAAAAACCGAGGGATCGCTGACACACTTTTCCTTGTTTTTCCTGATTAGAAACGCTTCAAGAATTTCACGCTCTCGTCTTGTTCTCCCCCGACCGATAATGCTCGTGCGGTGAAGCAAAGGAGAACATCCCTCGCATACCTTAACATGCAAGGCTAAATTGCTGCCAGTGCCTGAATTGAACGTTGTTCGGTGCTGCCTCAGACGTTCATTGATGCACCCTCCGGTTTGCCCGATGTAGGTTTTCCCACAGGACAATGGGATGCAATATACCACCCCTACTTCACACGAAGTGAACCTCGTCTGGTGCTTGGTTTTACAGGTCCCCTTTTTCTGCGGACCACCAGACATACGGGCGCACAAACCAGATAGTTTCCGGGGGGCAGAAAAAACCGCAGTGACACCGAATTTTTGTGCCACTTTTTTTAGACCATGCGATGTCTTGTGGCAGTAAGGAAGCACTTCAATCTTCTTCCTGTTCTCTTGCGATGGACTAGCAGACATAGCCGACAGTTTCTTCATCTTATTCCCCAGTGATTCAGCCACTGCAAGCAAAACCGACGAGGGAAACCCAGAATCTGACAACCGCGCGACCTGCTCGGCCAGACTTTGCTGCATGACATGTGGGCAACTTTTCTTGAGAGCGTTCGAAAAACACAAATTTGCGATGCTGCGCTTCACCAGCTTCGAATGCGCCGATTCATATGGCAAAAGCGACTTTTTAGTCCTGGGCGAATATTTCCAACACACGTGCCCATCGGGTAAAAAAGTCAATTCTAAATCAAGGAACCTAATGGTCTTGTCAGATGGAATCTCTTTGGTAAAAGCCAAGTTGTTAGAGCATGCGCTAAAAACATTTAAAAGCTGGTCTGCCACAAGAGTGAGCTGTCGCATGTCTGTGTTTACATCTCTTGCAACTGAGTTTAACCTTGCATTGCCTCGAACGGTGTCCATGCTTCGTGCAACGAAAGCATCCGCCTTTCGCTGTGAGGACTGCCTTCCTTTCGTTTACTGTCATCTTCGACTCGCACTCTTGGCTCTCATGTGTCTTTGAGTCGCAGAACACGCATTGCATGCAGATGGCTGCATCGTGCAGGGCTGAGGCCGAAGAAGGGCGAGCGTGCCCTCGATGCTTTCGTGCCTTGTGCCCATCAAAGTGAGAAGCAGGCTTACCATGTGCGTCGTCGGGCCGGTCCTCTAGCGTCCTCTCGCGGCTTTCTAGCTCGAAGCGGAAGAATCTGAGCAGGGAATGCAGTGGCGTCAGCTGTGAGCTGTCCGACGACGATGTCGTTGAACCTGAATCGTCGACCACCGCCGGCGTTGCTTCCTCTTGGTTCTCAGCATGTGAACGATGATAGTCCAAGATCAATTCTTTCGGGAGAGCGCGGAGAAGGACAGAGTAAAGATAGGTTCGTTCTTCTTGGTCGTGGTGAGATTTCGTATAACTCGTATACCGGGCTCCACCACCGGGTGCCCCACCGTCCGAGACGAGACGGTATAACAGACGAGATCCGGCAAAACTTGACTGAAGGAAGGAAAACTGAAACTTTATACAGGAATTCACATATTTACAACAGAATAAACGGCAAGCATGATTACATGGAACTGGCTAAGGGAAAATCTTCCCTCCTTGGCATCGCCAAGGATGCAAGGGATCTAAATCTAGCTCAGAACGCCTTTTCCCGGCTCCGGACCTGGTTTTAAAGACCTAGGAGACTGGCCCACCCCTTGCATCACCCAATCACAAACAACTAACACCTGATTGGTTCAAAAACTGTATGGCACGCCTTCCCGCTTCGGCAAGGTTCAAAACCCTTTCCCTAAAATGCCCAACACGAAAAGAACATCAAAATAGCTATACGAACATGGCATTCCGGGAATAGACACTCGAAATGATTGGCCCACCAGGTTTAGGTGGCACGCCCCATGCCTTCACAGTATTGCTCACACTCTCGCCCCCAGAAGAAAAAGCAAAAACAACCTCCCATTGTGCCCGCAGGCGCAATCGTTTTCCTTTGACTCTCGTCCGGCCCGCGGCTGTTCCGCACTTAGTCCTGTCATCGGACCACAGCGGGGCGCCTCTCGTGCGCATACGCGGCTTAGCTTGCCGCTGTTACGGACGAGGCGCGACAACATTCCGGGAGGGTCCAAGCGACTGGGAGTCGTCTCTCGACAGATGCTTCAAGGAGGCGCCGGAGTGTCCGCGGTGCCACTAATGCACGCGGCGGCGTCAACGAGGGATCCGCATCTGTTGTTTACGGGGGTTAAAATGGACGTCCGCCGCCCGGGACAATTCCCCGAAACCGACGTCCCCATTAGCTCACGGCACAGGACCCCCCCGCGGGACGCGACGACAGTGTGTCGGGTGTCGGCAAGGGCGGCGGGCCGCGGCGCCGCGAGCCATCGGCGGTGGACGCGGCTGTGTTTGTTTAAGGCGAGCAGCTAAATGCTCCCGCCTCGGAAAGAGACCCCGTTTTCCCGGAATGAAACCTTCTGCGCGAGGGCAGCATCGGCCTTTCGGTCCCCGCGCAGCGTTGTGCAGCGCAGGTGCCTGACCTTCGAAGCCGAGTGGGCCCCCATTAGGGCTGTTCATCACTGCCGCAGAGACAGCAGAAACCATAATGTGCCGGAAGTGGCGAGAGTGTGTTGGGGACGCGTCCTGGCAGCCCACGGACTGGGCACGTGATCGACCTCACAGTGATTCAACGCAGCTGCCCATTCGATCCCTTCACACGCCCCCCCTAAGATTCTACCAGGGGCCCAAATGGCACCTTGTAGAATTATAACACAACGAGGGATCCCTTTTCGCCTATAAAATCGCTCTGAGGGCGACCTAAGTAGTGGGGATACTACTGCAAACACATCGCAACGCTGCAAACAAATTGCGACACTGCAAACAAATTGCGACACTGCAAACACATTGTGACACTGCAAACACATTGTGACACTGCAAACACATTGCGACACTGCAAACAAATTGCGACACTGCAAACACATTGTGACACTGCAAACACATTGTGACACTGCAAACACATTGCGACACTGCAAACAAATTGCGACACTGCAAACACCCAAACGAGCGGATTACACCGCAGTTCCAGTTACTGCCACAGCACACGTCACTGGGTTTGCTCTTTGGTACACATGTCCTCTCTTCCTTGCCCCCCGGCGTGATCATTGCTGTCTGCCTCCCAGCTGTCGTTCGGCAACCTAGACAGCGCGTCAGCGTTACCGTGAGCGCTCCCTTTCCTGTGTTTTATTGACACATTATATCTCTGTAGGGCAAGTGCCCAACGCGTCAGCTTCGCTCCCTGAGGCGTGGTGAGAGTAAGAAAGGAGAGGGGGTTGTGGTCAGACACCACAGTAACCTGAGCGCCGAACAACCAGAGGTCGAACTTCCCCAGCCCCCAGATGACTGCAAACGCCTCTCTTTCTATGGTTGACCATCGAGCCTGCGTTGGAGAAAATCTGCAACTCGCGAACGCAATTGGCCGCTCGGAGCCATCCGCGGCACACTGGGAGAGACAGGCTCCCGCCGCAACCGCTGAGGCGTCCGTGTACAGCCAAAACGGCTTGCCAGCATCGGGCGTCCCGAGAGCCGCAGCTTCACAGAGTGCCGCCTTGAGTCGCTGAAACGCACTTTCAGCTTCCGCGGGCCACGGAATTTTGTTAGGAATCCTTTTCCCCGTTAGCTCTGTCAGCGGCGCTGCCACCTCCGCATAGTTGGGCACATAGCCCCGGTAATAACCGCACAGCCCGAGCACGCTACGGAGCTCTTTCTTCGTTTTCGGTGCCCTCAGTCCCCTAATGGCTTTCAATTTTTCGGGATCGGGTGCGTGATTTCCCGAGCCCACTATGTGTCCCAAGTAACGGATTGACCCTCTCGCCACCTGACACTTTTCCAGCTTAACTTTCAGGTTCGCCCTCTCTAACGCTGCGAAGACGGCGTGCAAGTGTCGTATGTGGTCAGGCAACGCCTCGCTGAACACGGCGATGTCGTCTAAGTACGCACACGCGTAGGCAGAATGCGGGAGTAAAAGCTCGTTCATGGCTCTTTGAAACGTCTGGGCCGCGTTTTTCAGCCCAAACGGCATTACCGTCCACGCAAACTGCCCCCGATGGCAGACAAAAGCGGTGAGTAGCTGAGCCGACTGTGCCAGGGGCACCTGCCAATACCCTCTTCTAAGGTCGAGGAGCGTAATGTACTTAGCCCTTCCTACGCTCAGAATGAGCTCCTGCTGCAACGACATCGGGTAGGCATCTGCCACTGTCCCCGCATTGAGCTTTCTAAAGTCCACACACATTCTCATCGACCCGTCCTTTTTGGGGACACAGACCACGGGATGGGCGTGGGGGCTTTCGCAGGGAAAAATCAGACCCATCTCAAGTAGCTCATCTACTTGCTTGCCCACTTCGCCTTTTAGGCTTGCGGGCATTCGATAAGGGTAACCTGACCTCGGTGTGAAGCCCTCCTCTAAAACGATCCTGTGTTCTCCTATTTTCGCTACTCCCGGCTTGTCGTCGAATAGGCCTCGGTGTTCGGTGAACACTTTGCGAATGAGGTCGCCTTCTTCCGCCTTCAGATGGGCCGTCATGTCCTTGGGGAGGACCGATACTGTAGCCCGCGTTGACACCGATCGAGGCACGTACTCTACTTCGCCAAACGCCCTGTCCTCATCAAATATCACCCCAACTGTCATTACGCGCTTCTGATACGGCCGTAGTTTGCTGGCGTGTACTAATTTTCGGGCACCTCCTGGCATCTGCACGAAGTACGAGTGTTCGCGATACTTTCCGTCAACGCTGCCCGGCCCTTTCCACTGCGGGAACATTTTTCCAGGACGTTGCTCGTCAAACACCAGCACACTGTCTCCTATCTGAAAAGTTTTGTCCTTCGCCCGCCTGTTGTACTGGGTCGCGTGCGCGTTCTGCTGCTTCGAGCTCACTAATTGTGCCACCTCCGCTGCATGCTCTAGGCGCCTCTTCAGCTCCCGCATATACTGTGATGGGGACGGCCCCAGCATAGCTGGTACACTTATCTGTCCCGCCCAGCTGCGCTTTAAAACCACCAGCGGACCGGTTGGTTCTCGCCCGTACAGCATCTGGAACGGGGCGACGCCCGTCGTGTCATGTGGTACCTCGCGGTACGCCCATAACAAGAAGGGCACAAACTTGTCCCATTCCTTTCCTTCCTCCTGGATGATATGATACAGCATGTTCTTAAATGTCCGGTTCCAACGTTCGACCGCGCCGTTACTTTCGGGGTGCCCCGGCGTTGAAAACCTTGGCGAGCAGCCTAGCCTCTTCAGAAACTCTTGTGTGAGTTCGGCCGTAAAGTTTGTCCCGCAGTCTGAGGCGACTACTTCCGGAATTCCCGTCCGGCTGAACACCGTCAGGAGCGCGTCACAGGTGGCCTTCGCACTGAGGGAGCGCAAGCACACCACCTCAGGCCATCGTGTGCACAAATCGATGATGCACAACGCGTACCTGTGACCCCTTCCTGAGGGTGGATCCAATGGACCTATAACGTCGACGTTGACCTGTTCGAACGGGTATCGAGGCCTCGTTAGCGGTTCTATCGGCACTCTGTCCGTCTGGCGGCGATCCGCCCTTGTCTGACACCCATGGCAGCTGTTACAGTATGCCCTTACATCCCCTTCAATACCTGGCCAATAAAACGTGTACTTGATTCGCGCCTTAGTTTTCCTGAATCCAAGGTGACCGCCCCAGTTTGATTCATGGGCTAACCTAAGTACTTCTTGACGTCGGGATTTAGGGAGCACCAGCTGCATTACTGGTTGCCCAAGCAAGTTTTCCTTATGGTAGAGGAGACCGTCTACTTCAGTTATGCCACCTTTCCCAGCCCTGGCGTTTTTCCACACTTCTTGCAATGTGGCGTCATTGCGCTGCTCCTCCCTGAAAACCGCCGAGGCGCTGCTTTCCTCGGTTACACTACGAGCTGTGTCTTCGGCGATTAGTGCGCCGCTCTCGCTTGCCCTGCCGACCACCGCGTGCACTTCCGCGTGGGGAGTTACGCCCTCCTTGACTGGTTTCTCTTCTAGCGGCCCGTGTAACTTGTCCCGTTCCACCCCCACGTGGTCTGCCACCTGACCGTCGTTCGCCTCTACTAGCCCTTTCATATCACACTCCTCCCTCAGTGACTCCCATGCTTCCTCCGAAAGCAAACAGTCCGTTGTCGACGCTAGCTTGTCGGTCAGAGCGCATACCACTGGCACCGCTTCTTTAATCTCGGAGAAAATGCCTGCCCCGCGGTTTAACATCAGGGGCACAACTGCAAGCTTAGCCCGTACCTTTTCACCAAAGGCTGACACCAATTCGATGGACCCATGTGGCTCCACCAGTCCCGGGGGTACTATGCTCTCCCGCACAACCGTGATTTCTGCGCCTGTGTCCAGAATTGCATTAATTTGCCTATTCTGACAAGACAGAGTTATCGGTCTTAGTTCGCTTTGTGCGGCCGCTCGTGCCTGTGTCGCCACCCGTGCAGTAAGGCTTTCCCCTTTAGCGTTAAGCGCTTTCGTGGGTGTTCGTCCCGAGCCATGCGGGCATTCGGCCCTCCTGTGACCCATCGACCCACACGAAAAGCACCCTTTATACTTCTGCTTCGTGTCCGGCCTTTGTATTCCTGTCGCCTCCCGTTTGGGTTGGTACGTATCTCGCTTTCCGTCTCGACCATTTGAGCTCTCCCCCTTTTTCTGCTCGTGCTTTTTCACTGCGCTGTTCTTTCCCTGCGCTTCCTCGAACGTCTGCAGTAATGCCGCCAACGTTGGCGCTTTCTTCCATCCCTCACCCTCCTGCAAAGTTACGTATCGAAGGGCGTCCTCAGACAGGGTGTTCTTTAGTTGGTCCGCCACTAGCAACTCAACAATTCCCTCCAACGTTTTCACCCCCCTTTCCTCCACATAGAAATTGAGATAACTCTGCAGGCGAGTCGCAAACGCCCTCCAGCTCTCATTAGGCAGTTTTTTCGATGTTATGAACCTTCTGCGATATTCTCCCGCTGAGAGCTTAAGCTCTTCTAGCACCACTTTCTTCAGGACTTCGTACTCCTTATGCTGCGAAGGTGTCAAGCGCGTCGACAAGAACCGCACCTTATCCACTATTAGCGGAAATACAATTTGGCCCCACTGTTCCTTCGGGACCGCGTAGGCCTCCAGGGTGTGTTCAATCGACTCGAACCAGACAGGCACTTCTGCCTCTGCCGGGAACTTCGGGAGCACTCCCGACAACCATTTCGAGTACCGACAGAACTCTGCTCGCGAGTCGCTTCTCTCCAACGCCGTGGCGTTCTGCTCCAGGCTTACTCCTTTGTTGCTTGCTTGGAATTTTGCAAGTTCAAGCTGGACCTCGAGAGCTCGACGGTGCTCCTCAGCAGCTCTGGCCTCTTCTTTTTTCATTTCCAGAGCCATCTTGCTAATCTGAGCGTCAGACACAGACGAACTGTCCTCCGAAACAACCGTTTCCTCTCCCTCACTCATCGTGCTCGCTTTCCGCCTGTCCGGGTTTAAGTGTGCGAACCGGGTGTTCATGCACTCCCAGACCGCCTATCCAGACAGCAATGCCCCCGCCAAGGTGAAAGGCAAAGAGGACTCACCCACTGATGAGATGCACCTCGCTGGCGTCCGACTTTCGTCGCTGTCGCTGTCTCTCTGTCGCCGCCCGCTTCCCCACGCAGCTTCTCCCGACCGGCTACCGCCTTGCGCTGCTGGTCCACCCTTGGAGTCTCCGCTGCTGGTTCCCTTGGAAGCTGCCGATTCCTGCCTTCAGCTCTTGCTCCTCCTCAGCCGCCGATGCTTGGCCCGTTGCCGGAACGTCGTCTCTTCCTCCTTTGCTATCTCCTGATAACGAAAGGATCCTGTCGACTGCGCCAGTAAAGATAGGTTCGTTCTTCTTGGTCGTGGTGAGATTTCGTATAACTCGTATACCGGGCTCCACCACCGGGTGCCCCACCGTCCGAGACGAGACGGTATAACAGACGAGATCCGGCAAAACTTGACTGAAGGAAGGAAAACTGAAACTTTATACAGGAATTCACATATTTACAACAGAATAAACGGCAAGCATGATTACATGGAACTGGCTAAGGGAAAATCTTCCCTCCTTGGCATCGCCAAGGATGCAAGGGATCTAAATCTAGCTCAGAACGCCTTTTCCCGGCTCCGGACCTGGTTTTAAAGACCTAGGAGACTGGCCCACCCCTTGCATCACCCAATCACAAACAACTAACACCTGATTGGTTCAAAAACTGTATGGCACGCCTTCCCGCTTCGGCAAGGTTCAAAACCCTTTCCCTAAAATGCCCAACACGAAAAGAACATCAAAATAGCTATACGAACATGGCATTCCGGGAATAGACACTCGAAATGATTGGCCCACCAGGTTTAGGTGGCACGCCCCATGCCTTCACAGTATTGCTCACACTCTCGCCCCCAGAAGAAAAAGCAAAAACAACCTCCCATTGTGCCCGCAGGCGCAATCGTTTTCCTTTGACTCTCGTCCGGCCCGCGGCTGTTCCGCACTTAGTCCTGTCATCGGACCACAGCGGGGCGCCTCTCGTGCGCATACGCGGCTTAGCTTGCCGCTGTTACGGACGAGGCGCGACAACATTCCGGGAGGGTCCAAGCGACTGGGAGTCGTCTCTCGACAGATGCTTCAAGGAGGCGCCGGAGTGTCCGCGGTGCCACTAATGCACGCGGCGGCGTCAACGAGAGATCCGCATCTGTTGTTTACGGGGGTTAAAATGGACGTCCGCCGCCCGGGACAATTCCCCGAAACCGACGTCCCCATTAGCTCACGGCACAGGACCCCCCCGCGGGACGCGACGACAGTGTGTCGGGTGTCGGCAAGGGCGGCGGGCCGCGGCGCCGCGAGCCATCGGCGGTGGACGCGGCTGTGTTTGTTTAAGGCGAGCAGCTAAATGCTCCCGCCTCGGAAAGAGACCCCGTTTTCCCGGAATGAAACCTTCTGCGCGAGGGCAGCATCGGCCTTTCGGTCCCCGCGCAGCGTTGTGCAGCGCAGGTGCCTGACCTTCGAAGCCGAGTGGGCCCCCATTAGGGCTGTTCATCACTGCCGCAGAGACAGCAGAAACCATAATGTGCCGGAAGTGGCGAGAGTGTGTTGGGGACGCGTCCTGGCAGCCCACGGACTGGGCACGTGATCGACCTCACAGTGATTCAACGCAGCTGCCCATTCGATCCCTTCACAGACAGGATAGAGCATCGCCTGGTAGCCATCGTCCTCGGTGCCCAGAGCCTTCAGCCCCCGCATGTGAACCTGTATCTCATCGTAAAGCCCTCTCAAGGCTCGCACATTCCTTGCAGAGAACACCGGTTTCACGTCGATTAGGACCTGCATATGATCCTGAACCAACGCTTCAGGCTTTCCGAATCGTTGTCGCAAGATGTCGACCGCGTCGCTGTAGCAATCACCTGATGCCTGCAGTCCGGCAATTGCAGTCACGGCCTCTCCGGTCAGCAGCGTCTTCAAGTAATTCAGGCGGTCGATGTTAAAAAGTTCCGTATTTTTGTGGACTGCCACCTCGAATTGTTCCCAGAATGGCTGCCAGTTTTTCCTTTTGCCATCGAATTTTGTTAGTTCTAGTTTCGGTAATTTGATTCTTTGAGCCGCGGAAGCGCTACCAACGGTAGCTTGAAATCGGATTTCCTTGTCTTTGCTTGCTTGTTCAGTTTGCTCTTTCTTCAGGTTTAGTCGGCAAATGCAAGTAGCAATCTTGTCACCATACTCGATGACTTGCTCGAATTCAGCCTCCGCTTCGTCATCTTTGACATTTGGCTCAATTGCCGCATCTACGTCGTTGAGTTGTTTGACCAATCGTAGACGTTCAAGAAGCACGCTCACCTTTTCGTTGGTGGGTGCTTCCTCGGCAGCGAGGATGTCGTCCGTTTCTTTAGTCAGCCGTGTAGCTTGACTTCTGACGGCCTTCCTCTTTTTCTTCAGAACATCCATGTTGATATCGTTGGCACGTTGAGTCGTTGGGTCCGGTCGATGTCCCCGTTTAATCCGTTCCCGGGTTTCGGCACCAAAGTTTTGTTGTAGAAAACTAACTGATTTAGCTTTCGTTTCTAATGACAGTAGACTGTTATCGTTTACGTAACTTTGTTTATTACAAGAAACAAGAAACAATGAAACTGTTCGTTAGGAGGGGAGCAAGAGCTCGAAAAATTACATGCTTATCGTTGGGGCTCCCCGCTCGTTCTGCCCTTTTCCCTTGCCCCTCCAGACGGAGGCGCTCTCTGCTGGTCTCAACCTTTGGCCCTCTCCCTCGGGTTCCCAGAGTCCCGTCGCCCGAGGGGAGCCGCCGCCGGCCATAAACAAGCGAGAGGTGTCTGGGTTTCGTCTCATGAAGCGTATTTGAGAAAATCACATACAAAGGACACACAGGTTAAACACGAAAAGAAAACGAAGTTTCAACATTTACATCGGTTGTTCCATCAGAAATGATACCAAAAAATGGAATAGACTTCACGTCCTCTATAATTTCTCGTTGCACACTATGGGCTATAATTATTTGAAAATATTTTCGTTAAAAGTAAGACAAGCAAGGACGACACAAAATAAACGTGGCACTATCAAAAACAACAAATATACAGTTCTTTATAAGCACGCTAAACATCAAAAGAACAAACGAGACGAACAACGAAGAGTTGCATATCTTGAATTACACTGCTCAGCGTTTCATTGGCAACGTGGAGGCTGGGAGGCGACACAGCTGACTCATTGGAACTATTCATGTATAGCGCAAACAGTGCTCTCTTAAAATGGCATCTTTCGCGCCTTCGTTTTGGCGAAATCAGATAGTCTGCTCGAAGGACAGATCTCGGAGGAGGTCACTTTCAATGGACATGATGGCAAGCGAGTTCACCTTGTCGTCAAGGAGGCTCGAACGAAGGAGATTTTTTATCAGCGACAACTTGGAAAACGACCGTTTGGTCTCACAGTTTGCCACGGGTATGCTTAAGTACATTCGCAAAGCAATAGAAAAGTTCGGAAACACATCAATAAGCTTTCTGTCGTGCAGCAACTTCATTATTCCCAGGGGACTCGTGTCCTGGCACACAGATTTGTGCAGAAAGTTCGCAAACTGAACGATTTCAGCCGAAAGTGCTGGCTCCAATTCATTTTCGTAGGTTTTCACCAACTTCTCAGCCTGCTGTGCCAGAGAGGCCTCGCTCCCAACTTCTGTCAGCAATTTTAAGAATCCGAACCTTTCGCAGAGTTCAGTGTATGTAGCCTTTTGGCACTCGCAAAGCAGAGCCTATAGACTGTCAAGTACAACATTGTAGGTCTCTACGATAAACTTCTTTCTACCTTGTAGCCCGCTATCGCATTTTCCGTCCGGGTGCTTACTCAAAACGATGGGTTTGCCCTCATCCTGATAACATTGATTGGCACTTAGCGTGCGTGCTCTCTCTTCGAAGGTATCAAAGAGAGGTCGCAAAGAATTAACAAAGCCTTCTAGAGAGCTCAGCAGGTCTACAGCAGTTGAAATGTCTAGGCCTGGTTACTGAAGTGCTACGCTCGTTTTGTCAAAGCGCTCCAAGATTTCACTCCAGAAAATCGCCATGAATGCAGTCTCTAGTTTTGTCATTTTCTTGAAGAGAGAGTGCGCTTCGTTCCTAGTGTCACCGTTGTCTTCCTCGTTCTTTGATATAGCTTCAAGGTAACACAAGACTGCATTGAATTTTTTCAGAATGGCCTTACATGAATCAGCGTGTCTTGACCACCTGGTCTCAGAGAGACTTTTCAAAACAAGCTGCTGGCCAGTTCCGCCCATGCTGTCCAAAAGATACCTCCATCGCTTGGGTGAGGCAGCAAAGAACACACACAGTCTGAATTACAGTGAAAAATTTGATTGCCTCAAGGCAACTGTCAACGCTACACGCGCCAAGTTCAGTGAATGACCAGCACACGAGACGAAGACTGCCAATTCGTTCGGATATTTGATTTGAGCTTGCAGACCTTTGTATTTTCCTGATATATTACTCGCATTATCATAATCTTGGCCCCTACAATCATCGATTGAGATGCCATTGGTCGTAAAGAGGGACATCAGGGTATCCAAAAAATACAAGCCTGTATGCGATTCTATTGGAACAAATCCAAGAAAAGGTTCGTACACTTTCCCATTTAAATAGTATCCTAAAACAACTGACAGCTGATCAACGTGCGTAAGGTCTGGAGTCGAATCAAAAATTAAAGAGAAGTATTTTGCGCATTTCACTTCGTCAACGAGACGTTCTTTGACAGCCTTTGCCATATGCTTGACAAATTCATTACAAATGGTTTTTGACAGATACGATGAATGACCTTTTCCTTTGTTCCCGTAGCGTTTGATGTGCTCGTCTAGAAAGGGATCAAACTTGGCAATGCCCTCAAGCACTCCCATATAATTGCCATTTCTCGGTGAAACAAACATCTCCTCACTGCCCCTAAACGCTAGGTTGCGCTCAGCTAGAAGCTTAACTACAACAACTACGCGCTTCAACACCTCTGTACAGTAAGCGGTCTCCGTGACAAGTTGCTTAACCGGCTCCTTGTCAATTGTGCTGCTCGAGTTAGAGCGGGCGAGCCATGCTGCCACGCAGTTCCGGTGCTCGAAGCTATTTTCATGTGCGCAAACCTTTTCTTCTGCTCTTTTCCAATCAGAAAAGCCGGGAGTGGTGAAATCACTGGGGTTGCTTGAAATCGAAAATAGTTTGCACATGAAACATTATGCGGAACCTTTGGACTCCGAGTACATTAACCAGTGTCGGTCGTACGCCTCCCATTTACAGCCTTGCGCACGAAAAGATGAGGCCACATATAGCGTTTCTGAGTTTTGTATTGCCTTTCGAAAGACGGAAAATTTTCTGCCCGATTTGAAAAATACAATGGCCCTTTCTCGAGGCAACACTCCGAAAGCTGTCAGTAATAGTCCGGCCACTTAGCAGGGTCACTTCGGAGAATCTCGAAACGTACCTCTTGCTGCGGGGGTGTCTGTACTTCTCTGTTGCCGCAACGAGAAGCCGTCTCATTCGTCCTCTCGAGGCACACTTTGTGGGTGGGAACATGATTATTTGAAGCCAAACTAACAGGAAACAAGTGAGTCGGTTCTTGGAGTGTTGTTTCCTGGCGCTCGTCAGTAGAAGGAGGCTCATCGGGGAGGTTTGACACCTGTTGATCAGCAGTAGTAGAAATCTGGCGTGGCGGACCGGACACCTGGAGCTGTATGGCAGGGGCCCGGCCGAGTAGCATAGACGTCGCTGACTCAGGAACAGGACAGGGCTCGGTTAGCGTCGGTTGATCAGAAATATGGACTACCGAGGTTGGCACCGTTTTCACAGGATCCAGACAACCAAGATGGGTCAAACCTTGCTTCTTGCCAGGAAACCGTGGTGATGGAGTTGGCAAGAACTCCACAGAAGCACAGTCGGTACTATTGGGAGTTTGACACGTACTCTGGGTAGAGCGATCATACTGCTCTGCGGAAGCTGCATTCACTAGGAACACTGTCATCTTTGGTAGCTTCTTTTCACGCCCTTCACTTTCTAACTTCCCCTTTCGTTTAGAAGCACCACTTTGATGCTTCCGACCGAGCATTTTCGCATTAATGGATGCTAATTGTCCACCGCACCGGGCACTTCGTCAGTTCGACGCGATCGCAGGTGTCCAACGGTGGCCGTCTCGATGACTGGCGCACGCTGCCTGGATGGTCCGTGGCTGGCCGAGAGTGGTGCGCCCAGCGAGAGCTCTTCAGCGGGCGGGCTTATGCAACCTTAACCGGCGGCTCGAGGCTGAATCCCAGCCCACGATCAACTTCATTTCATAGACGTGCGCCGCGTCTGTCACTAGCGCCAAAGCAGGCGTTCACATATGCATAGAGTTCCTTGCACAAATTCTCTCCTTCTCCGTACAAACTCACTCCTTCTCTCGTTCCGGTCTCGTCTCCCTATTGACTAGAAGAAATCATCTGTTCTGGGAGGTTCTCGATTTTTCTTTCGCCCCGTCAACACCGACCGCGAGAACCAAGGGGAGAGGGTGACTCCTAGCGCGGGCGAAGTTACGCGCCCTCCGTCGCCTCTGAGTCATCTTTTTCTACTTCTTCCTGGAAAGTTCGGCGGACAGGCTGGGGCCAGATCACGCAACTGTCAATTAGAATAAATTGTCAAAAACTTGCCAAAAAGGTGTCAATAAACCTCGCTCCTTTTGGTCGGTCGTGGCCGCCGGCCATTTCGCTTTTTTTGCGTCGTGGGTGGCTGCAGATTACGTCACGGATGTGGCAGAAGTGGTGACGTTGCACACCTAATTATGCAGGCGCTAAATGACACTTTTTGTAACAGTCTCGAGGCGGTCGATTTGACCGTTGCGTTTTTGACAGAAAATGGCGGCGGTGTACGCGGCCATACGACTGAGGCGGCTGAGCTGGCGCGAGCAACGGCGGAGGGCGCACGAAGACGCGTTTGACTTGCCGGACGAGCTGTTTCGACGCCTTTTTCGACTGGAGAGGCAGACTGTGGAGCGGCTGTGCGCCGAAGTCGCCGATGAACTCGGAAGTTGTCGCACGGATACAGGTCCCAAGACAAAAGCCCTTTCAGATATGCGCCATCCAGCCTGCACGCCGTCGTCGAACAAGTGTCGCAGTCTTCCTTAATTGCGTCTGGACCAACGAAGGTTCCGTTTCCAGCAAGCAGCAACGATTTGGATGCACGCGCTGCAAGGAACTGGGTACTGTGAGCATTGACGAATTTGCTGTGCAGATATGATGCCGAGACTCCGAGCGTCAGTGCCAAAACGACCAGAATAGCTGTATAGATTACCGCCTTCTTCCTCATGAGAATTATGCGCCCGAAAGGCTGTTGTTGCTCAACCGCGGGTGGCTCGCTATGTGGTGTAGCGCAACTTGTCTTCTTTACAGACTCGAAGAGAAAGTCGTGGTCTGCAAGATCGTCAGGGTGGGAGCCAGCTAGTGCTTGCGCCGGAGTTTTACCGTTTTCAGGAGTTGCGCGGCACCTGCTCAGTCCCGAAGCTTTCAGAACTTTAGCACGTGCTTGCCGTCTCGATTGCAGCTAGCTGCGAGAAACGAGCGCTCCAGAACATCAAGTTTAGAGCTCTTTACTCCCTTAGTACGCTGCATGAGGAGGTCGGCGCTCAGTGTCCTCTTGTTTTGGGTCACCTCAGGAGGAACCCTGCTACCACCGCTAAGAGGTCGCAAGTTTTTCTAGAGGCCACCTTTCCGCATATCATGACATATGTATGTCGAAACTGAAGGTAAATGAGCGTCCCATTCGCCCATCAGTGGCGACAATTGTTGAATTGCTTTCCTCAAAGGGTGACCCGTTCTTAGACTGTTCTCCGAGTAATCGCCAAAAGCTCGGTTACCTTGTTTTTCTGTACCAGGCGTGCGGAACATTTTCTTATCAGGGAGAGCCACTTCCAGGCTGTTACTGTCCAATGCTGGAGGGGATAGGACGCGAGCTGTGCTTTCATATTCGACGAAAATCTGCGCCGTGTCGTCTCTTGATGCCTGATCGTCACACTTCGGCGAAAAAAGGCGCGAGTCACGTTTTAACGAAGACGCAATTACGGCGTGCTCGCTTTTTCCCCTCTCCTGGGGAACGAGCACCAAACTTAACTTGTCATGATCCAGGGGTGCAGAATACGTGCTGTGGTCACTTAATTCGATCCATGAATCTTGAACATGCTGTACCAGAACGTGTCCACTTGCAGTAACAGAAAATATTTCCAGTGGGTTCGCTAAACGCAAGTCCACGCTTTCTGTTCGATACGATGTGGAACTTGTGGCCCGAGCAGAGTAGCCTGCCTCCTCATCGCCATCGCTGTCCCAGGAAAACCTTTGAACTCGACAGTCCAGAGATTCTGCCCCCCAAAAATTCAGAAAAGATTGTGCTTCATATTGTAAGGATTGAGCCCTGCAATATCGAAGAAACAAGTCTTTATAATTTTAATTTCGATTTTAAATTCGCATACAGCAGGGGGCGCGCAAATAGAGGCACCCTATCATGAAGTAGCACAAAAGAAAATTAAGTGCCATCTTCCGGTGAAGTCCTGCGATTATCGGTGTAGTGCACCACCTGACCACATGTCGGTAAAATGTTATTGATTTGTTTTTGTTTTTTTAACGCGAAAGAATTACTAGGTTATGTCGGCGAAAAGGTGTCCGCAAAATGTGGAAGCAAAATAAAAGATTCAGTGATCCTAGAGCTTGACATCTCAGAGGTACTGCGCCCTGTCCTTTCGTCAAAAACGTTTGCTCTCCTCCAAACACATGCTTTCGCGGGGTTGAGGTGTCCACCGAGATGTCGAGATCTGAGAGCTACAGCGTCCTTTCCTTTCTTCAAAGCACATGCTTTCGCGGGGTTGAGGTGTCCACCGAGATGTCGAGATCTGAGAGCTACTGCGCCCATTACTTTCGTCAAAAACGTTTCCTTTCATCAAAACACATGCTTGCGCATTCCTCCACGTAAGCACACTTAAGTGCCCTCAGAATTGTTTTGTTCAAGAGAGCTCCTCATGTTTTATTAAAGTTTACGCTCACTTCAGTGCGTCCTTCAATGAAGAGCAACGCACTTTTCGCATCGCCAAAGATGTGCTTTAAGCTTTAGTGACTAAGGGCGCCACTGTGTTCCTTTCTTGGATAAAGCGGCAACCACAGTCCGCTCAAACTTTCATCGACAAGGCTCTAGTTCGCTAAAGACAAGGCCTACATCACTGTGCCTTAACAGTATGGGAACTGAAATGGGTGTTACTGTGTATTAAAAATGTCTAATTACTGGAGGTGAGATTTATATTAGTCTTTGGTACATCACTTCTATCAACGTGCAATCGTCATCGCTTTCGCTGATTATGGTTTCCAGCACCAGCCTTCATAAAAACAGGCGCATGCACTGAGCGAAAAATTCTCGGTAAAAATCGTCTGCAGCGTCTGCAACAAAACCTTTGAGGAATGAAACACCTTAGACAGCAAGCTATCAGTTGCGCCGAAAAAAATCTGATTGATTGAAAGCAAATATTTTCACTGTTACAGTAGGCCGCGCCTCATATTAATATGCGATTTGTAGCTCGTTATTAGTAACAGCTAGCCATTACAGCTTTCAGGTTTACAAAATTGAAATTCTTGTCAGCGCTGCAGCGCAAGAAATTCTCGGCCCGCACACGCGCCAAACTGAGTCTTCAAAGGGAGCTTGTGAAAAACCCGATTCAGTTCGTATTAAATTAACAAGCATAACAACGGCATGCGAGCTATTTAACCTCTCCAGTTCACTTCTTCAAGCATCAAGTTTCACGCAGTGCGCAATACAGTCTTCCTTTGCTGCCTTGCTAAGCGACTAGCCCACATCGCTGCTTGGCTATCATTAGCGCACACATAAACGTTATCCACGAAGTTTAATTGCATAGAATCCTCACAAGTGTGGTTATAAAGGCTAGCAGGTGGAAGATCATAACTCTTTAGTGAATGTAGGTGGATGTAGTGTGCCAGCAGTCGACGCCAGTGCAACGTTTATGCGAGGCGTACACTGTTTCAGTATAGCAGCGCACTGACATTAGCAGATGATAAATTAGACATTGAACGGCCAGTATACCCCTTTATGTGCAGCAACGACCCCATTGTAAAAGCAGCGGTTGTCGCTTTACAAGTTGCGGCGCGGTCAGTCGGCGCCTACTTGTTGCGTCGGATTTCACATATCCAAACGTGGCGCAAGTGACTCTAAAGGTACGAACACACTGGCGGCAAAACGCGCGCGGCACGCCGCCGGTGGCAACAACGCCGCGCGGCAGAGAGGCCACATCGGGCCACTGTTAACATCGATTGTGTGCGCAGCGGCCGCCACGGAGTCACGTGACAGAGCTGATCTCGACTTGTTTCGAACTGCGCGAGCATAGGCGCGATTTCGCGGTTTTCGCGCGCTTTTGCCTTGCTCGGCTAGCAGGCTGCATACCAGCTCCTCGATTCTAATGTCTGCCCCGAGCCTGCTGAGGCTATCATTTTAGTCCTCATCTTACTAGGAGGGCCTCGCTCTCTGCTCTCCTCTTCCTCACTTGCCGACGGGAGGGGTCCCCTTAAATTTAGCTCTTCTAAATGCTTAACCTCCAGCCCTAGCTCTCAATTTTCCATTTCAATCTTTTCCAATTTCATCATTAGCATAGGATTTTCCCTTGTCAGTTGATCTAGTTTTTCCTTTAGCCTTTGCCCTGCCACCTGGGAGAGCTAACCGTCATGCTTGGTTGTCTGTGCTGCGCCCTTCAGTCTCCAGGGGTTGTCCGGGCCTCTTCGCGCTTCGCCTTGCCCAACGTTCGTCCTCGAAGTGGTCTTGCGTAGCCTAGGCTTGGGCTTCAGCTTGTCTTGGGAGTCTGGATCAGTCTTCCCCAGGATAGCAATCTTTACGACCGTGTTTCCTCTAGCGGCCGATTGCCGATAGGTAGATAAGAATGGAGAAAAGCAAGAAAACTTGCAAACTAAAATACTAAGTATTGAGGGAAGCCTAGGCTTGCTCATGCGCACGCTTCACGAGGAGGGGGTCATTGGAGCAGCTAGGGGTAGACACAATGGCGAACAGAAATAAGGGCGGGAAAGCTGCCAGCTGCGTCGTCTGGCAGTGGAACTGCCGGGGATACCCGGGAAAAAGGGGGTCTTGCAACAAATCCTTACTTCACATGCAGCTCCCCCATTAGTGATTGCTCTCCGGGAGACCAACACTCAAAAGGCTAGTCTCAAAACAGGGAGGCATCCTTCACCCCCCTCTTCAAAAAGGCACTTAAAAGTGCGGGAAATAGCAAGCTCCTCATATGCGGGGATTTTAATGCAAGACATCCGGAATGGGGCTATAACACTCACTGCACCAAAGGAAAAAGACTCTTAGAGGCCATCCTAATCAATGGGATGTCTATCTTAACGGACCCGACAGCTCCCACTAGATCTGGGAACAGCATCATTAATGACACGCCACCAGATCTTACTCTAGCACATAAATGCGGCAACATGGAATGGAGGAACACTGGAGAACACTTCGGGAGTGATCATTATGTGCTGGAGATCACCATTGTCTTCAACCGAAGAGTTCCTAAAATCAGCTGAAAAATCCTTGACTGGGATAAATTCCGAGAAATTAGGGAATCCCTGGAAGTTAAAGCTTGGCCTACTCTTAAGGTATGGCAGAAGGGACTTAATAAAGGCCTAAGGGAAGCAGCAGGTACTATTCAAGACACCCTAGCGGTGCCCCGACTGGAAAGTCAACTAGCCAATCTCCTGAGAAAGAAAGCGGATCAGTTAAGGGAACTGAAAAGCCAACGATGGAATCGTAATATTAGGAGAGAAATTGCGAGGATAACCAAAAGCATAGAAAAACATGCCGCTGATCTGTGCGAAAGGAACTGGATGGAGATGTGTGATGAACTTGGATCTAATATGAGTCTATCCAAAACCTGGGCCATTCTCAGGTATATGATTAATCCAACAAAATCCAAGAGGGAGGCCAGGCTAAATCAAACCAACATCAAGAATAATATTAAAAAGAGTAATGAGGACCTGCTAGATAAGATTCGCAAAACCTATGTTTGTCAAGACCCAGGCTCTCCACTGCTACCGGAATATGAAGGCGGGGAAAATAGAAGCACTGATACTCCGTTCGAGGTTGCAGAGGTGTGGGCAGCGTTACAGGACCTGAAAAAAAATCGGCTCTAGGTCTTGACGAGATCACCAACACCACTCTGAAGAACTTGGATGATAATTCTATCTCTTTTCTAACTGAGTTAATGAACAAGATTTGTGACGGGGAGGGTTTACCGGAGGAATGGAAAGTCTCTAAATTAGTACTTATCCCTAAGCCAGGCAAGTCTTGATCTAAGCAACATGCGACCCATCTCTCTGACGTCTTGCTTGGGAAGCTCATGGAAAAGGTGGTGCAGACAAGGGTCTCACGCTACATGGGGAGCGAGGGACTCTGGCCTGTTGAAATGATAGGTTATAGACCGCATCTTAGCGCACATGACGTTATGTTAAGGCTTAAAAATTATATACTTGATGACCCCGACGGAACTAAAGGGGGCCCGGCAATCTTGGGGATGGATCTTACAGAAGCCTTCGATAATGTCGAGCATAGAGCGGTCCTTGAAGGCGTCGGTGAGGCCGGAGTAGGCATCAAGTGCTTTAACTATGTCAAAATATTCTTAAGCAATGGAAAGACCACTATAAGCTTTGTAGGGCTCTCCTCAAAGCATACTGGGCTCGGCTATAAGCGGATCCCTCAAGGTTCAGTCCTCTCTCCAATGCTCTTCAATTTTGCCATGAGAGGACTATCCCAAAGACTAAATAAAATTGAGTGGCTAAAGCACAGCATTTATGCAGATGATATAACCATTTGGACAGCAGGGGGAATGAACGCTGACATCTCGTACCGACTGCAGGCAGCGGCAGAGATAGTTGAAAACTATGCTCTGGAGAGAGGGCTATCCTGCATCCCTCAAAAATCTGAGATCTTCTTGTTTAATACCAAAGACCAGATAAAGAAAGAGGCTCGCTTCCCTCACCTATATGGCCCGATAGAGGTTGTCGATGGTGGTAGGTTAGTACCTAGGGTTGACACTATGAAGTCCTAGGATACTTTCTCGAGATGAACGGACGTAACACGACCACTATCAAGAAGCTTAGTACCTATGTCGCCCAGGTCATAGGTATCTTTAGGCAGTTCTCCCATAGAAACAAAGGCCTGCAAGAGCACTGTCTCCTGAGATTAGTGCAAGCATTCATATTGAGTAGGATTGCATACGCGATTCCATTTCTGAGTCCTAATTAGCAGCAACAGGAGGAGAACAAGTTGATACGAAATGCATACAAAAGAGCTCTCGGTATCCCAACGAAATCCTCAACAGAGAAACTGCTTAGTATGGGAGTCCACAATACCTGTGCGGAGATCACCAGGGCGTTAAGAGAAGCGCCAGTTTGGAGGCTTAGCTCCTCAATAGAAGGCAGGCAGATTGTCAATGACCTAGGGAGGAGCAAGAGGAAACCCCCGTATACTGCAGACCTAATCCCCTTAGACATAAGGAAGCATCTCAAAATTGCCAATATACCTGAGAACATGCAACCGGAGCATGATAAAGAAAGGAGAAGACATAGAGCTCGAACAATAATGAACAATCTTGCGCGGGACCTGCCGGGTAACACAGCCTTCTGCGACGCAGCCTGTGGGTCCGATGGCGCCTCCGTCATTGCCGTCGTTGATGAGAATCGGGAGAAAGTGACTGTAGCATCAATTAACACCGGTGTTGTAGGCGTTACCGAAGAAAAGTAACTAAATATGTTACTCGTTACACTAAGAAAAAAGGAACGCGTTACTACCCTACGCCACCTATAAAAAAAAGTAACGCGTTACCGTCATTGAAAAAAAAAGTACCACACGTTACTTTGCCGTTACTTCATGGTCACAAGTTTTAATTAGTGTGTCTTCGCCTTAACAACTCACGATAACAATTTTATAAAGCTCATATTTCACATAAAACGTCTAGCCCAAACAACCATTTTACACGATATCCTGATTTAACTAGAATACTTTGCACAAATGCGCAGGAGCGTAGCAATGTTATAGTGGCCTAAAGTTTCCTGTAGTGTTGCATGTGATGGCTCTTAACTCTGTGGCGCATGGTGAAGCCATTTTCTGAATGTGACGTTAAACACAAAATGGCACTTCATCATCGGTTCTAACTTCACAAAGAAACCATCGCCAAACTCTCAACAAATTTAAGGTAATTGTGAAAAATATGATGTTCCAAAATGCTCGGCATGCTTCCACTCTGTAGAGAGTTGTGTGTGTGAGTGGTTCGGGAAGGCGAGCTAGGCGAAGGCGAGTGTGGGAATGCGTGTTCGTGCACGTGTTTCGTGCTTTATGGCTATTGTGCCTTTTTTTTTAGTTTGGTGCGTCGTGAAGGGCAGGTGTTTTCTGGCATGCATGCGAGCCGCTACAAAGGTCGTCGAAAGCACCTGTTTGTTTATTTGCAACATCACTTCAGGTGCTCTGCGCTTTTTTTTTAGAAAAAGGGAACGGAGTGGGCGACAACGGGAACAAAAAGTAACTAGTAACGTGACACCTCGTTACCGAAAAATGTTAGCATAAAAATGTTACACGTTGCAGGTCCCAAATGGTAACGAGTACGTTACTAAGTTACCGAAAAAAGTAACGCGTTGCCACCAACACTGATTAACACTAGAAATGCGTTAGTGGCAGAGAAGGCTGATATTGACCTAGCGTGCATCAGTACCAAAGCCAAGATCATCTTGTCTTACAGTAAGGCAGCTGTTCACAACTTTTATAAGGGGGTGGTCTGCAGTCAAGCCGCCAAATTATTAAGAACATACCCCTCAAGCAGAGAGGTTTCCCTCATATGGGTTCCTGCTCATGAGGGCATTCCGGGGAATGAGGCTGCTCACAGCCTCGCTCGAGAATTCTACATCCGAGCTGCTTTGGAAGTGCCCCTGAGTGGGAATAAAGACCCTCTCATAAAGGACAAAAGAAATAACCCAAACACCTAGACTGGATAAGAGAACACTCTCACTTCCGGATAGGTCACTCACTCCAAAGGAGTGCAGGGCTTGGAGGAGGCTTCAGGTCAACAAATTGTTTCCGTACTCTATACTACACGATGAAGACGCTGGGGAACCTGAGCTCTGCAGTAGCTGCCACAGAATGACTTCGGAAAATCAATTAATTTGGGAGTGACAGTATTCTCCTGGGGCTGCTACATCACAAAGCGTCCCGGACCTTGCCACCTCAACACCTGGGAACAGCTGGTCCAGAGCCACGACCCGGATCACCAAAGACTCATCATCCGTCAGGCGGCGACCGCTTACTACAGGACTCTCTCCGCGGTCTCTGGTGCTGAGAGCCGGCTGGGAGGCACCCCCTCCTAATTGCTGCGCCCCGACCGTGAGGCCCCGTGATTACGGAAATAAAGTTCATTCATTCATTCATTCATTCATTCATTCA